>VXBR01008903.1:283170-338035 GCA_013400215.1 Cisticola juncidis
AAAAAAAAAAAAAAGTTCACACTGGCAATAAATTCCATCCCCTTTGATCCAGCTTCATTTTGATTATAAGATACGATAACAAACTAAATAAAGGTATTTCATGTGCCAGCAATAAGTACAAAACCTTCAAAGGCTTCCCCTGCTCTCATTTCAAACATGCAGATGTCTGTGCTACTTCTCCACATCTACCTTTTAAGAGAATTACCAAGTATTCTTGACATAACAGCCTTTGGTTCAACTGCGTCAAAAAATAGTTTGTTCAACTATGACATGACTACCATAGGAAGAAAGTGAGCTGAAGTGTTTTTCCTTCTTGTTTTCTGTCCTCTCTTCGTAGTTCCCCTCCCATTCAGAGCCACAAACATTTGCCTTCCATTGTGCTTCCAATTTAAGGATGCATATGTGTTATATCCGTTTTCTTCTATTCTTTCCTTCAATTTGCAATCGCTATTAAACTCCTTCTGTTAAAGGAAGAAAAAAACCCACAAATTCAGAACAAACATAGTATTTCAGCTTACTAAAGGCAAATACTTTTTAAAAATGTCTCAAAAGATTGTAGTCTTTTGTATGTGACACTCTTAGGATTCTGCAGTGTATTTCACTGTGTCCACAGCATATAAAACAGCATCAGTTAGACTGCAAAAAGTGAAATTAACAAAAGATATAATTGATTATTCAAAGCCTAGATACAGCAGTTTAATGATATAATTCATTAAGAACTAAAACTATCTGTTGGAATATGGCAAGAATATTAAATCAAATTCTCAGTCATAAACTCAAAGGTATGAGGAAGCAATCTTGGAATCATTAATCTAACAAATATAACTCTTGAATATCTTGAATGAGATTATTGATACCATACATTAAACAAATATTGATGGATTAGGAATATTTCTTATTTAAAATACGAATCTTTAGGCCACACTGGTAATGAAAAAGTGCTTTTTTTGGATAGTTTCAAAACACTGTTATGCTGCTATCACAATTGATGTGAAGCCTATTCCCTTGGCTAACCAGAAAAAAGGCTTAGCCTGAAAAGGAATAATGTATCAATGATCATGTATCATGGGATCATTTAAGGATCCCATATCTTATTGGCTAAACAAGGTTGGAAATAATTTTATGCATGAGACCAGGGATTAAGGTTTTCTATTTTTAAGGGAGAAACAGTCATCAGGCTGTTAGAAGGAAAAATACAGGCCCGTGGAAGCATGTAGGGAAGACTACTTTTTTCCTATAGTGTTAAATGTAATTTTACATAGATACACTTTTCTATACTAACGCCAAGAATAGTTCTTTTCATAAACAAGTAAGTCCTACATATAAACACATCCAATTTTAACAAACTATTATATTACATTTAGAAGGCTTTTAAAAGTGGGGTATTTGAAATATTATTAAATTAAAATGAAAAATCAGCATTTTGTTGTTTCTGCATTTCAGAAAACAAGATGTCATTTCACAGCACAGGGAGAAACAGGTCAGAATCTCAGAGTATGATATACTAACTACATGCACTCTTTTTAATCTGATCATGAACAAGGCAAGAAATAAGTCAGAATAATAAATCAAGTTTCATGGTAATGAATCAAGTTAAAATGTATTTTCCACACCTATTAATTTGAATTAGAACTTTTAAACTAGTTAATGTTAAGTACTTTGATAGAGTCAGAATTTTGTGTGTACAGTTTATATTTCCTTTAGTTGCTTCTATGGTCATGGAAGACCTGCTTGATGGAATTGCATACATTCAAATTCAGTTTGGCTCCCAAAGTGGTCTTTAATACTGGGACTGGTAGTTATGATTAGTGGGGAAGACACTTTCAAGGCAAGACTCTTTAAAAGACCACTATTGACATTGCCTACATTCACAAAACTATGACATAAATAGTTTACCAATTATTTTCTGTAATATGTCACCACTGGTGTCAAGGTATTAAAAAGGCAGGTGCTCATCAATCACCTTTCTAAACCACAGTAACTTCTCCTATTTGCCAATTTGTTAAAAAAGCTTAAAGAAGCTAATTTTGTTAAAGAAACCTAATAGTGAGTCTTTCCCCCCTCATTTTAACCAAAATCAGTCAAACAGAAAAGTATTTGATTAAGGAGCTTTGATTGAAGGAGCTTTGCTTGTTTTCCTAGATTCAGAATTGTACTCAAATCTACCTTTTACTTGTATTCTAGATAACCAAGAAAAGATGATGCTGTGATGTGCTTAAGAAGTCTTACTGGAAGGGGTCTGTGGGCTACACAGGATTGCTTTGCTCATTTCAAACAAATTTCAGCATAAGCCTGCACCAATGTCTATTGTGCACGTGCTCAAGGGTGGTTTTACAATTTTTATTAGTTCTGGTATTAATATCCTTCTGCAAGCTGCCACACTGGAGTAATATGAGGCTAACTGCAAGTCCTGGGTTTATGGGAAAAATAATAACAGAAGCATTCTTGAAATCGCTAAAGTATTATGGAATAGGTTTTGATAAATCATTATGTTGTGATTTTATGATGTGAATATTGAAAAATTATCTCAGCTGGAATTAAAAAAAAAGGCTTCCCACATTCGTATCTTCCTGTCAACGCTGTATCTAATACACTATGAATTACTGAATCTTATGGCAGCAATTTCCATCTATGGTACATGAAAGCTGCTTCAATGTCTTTTGTACATATATAGTGCTGGGATAGACTCTAAATAGAATCACCACACCAGGCAAGGTGTAAAAAACTGGTTAAAAAAGCCTGTCTTGGGCTTTGGGATGGACCATCACAAACAACTGAAGTGCACAACTGAGATGTGTGAAGTGATTTGTGCAATTTATGCTAAAACCTTCACTTACATATGGAATAATACCCATGATCAGTGATGCTTCTGAGTACTACTACTGAGTACTTCAGTACACAGTTTTATCTCTCAATAAGCACTGATCATTCTGTATTTTTGACCAGTATAAATCTAGAAAATAAAACTACATTTACAGGAATATAAGAAAGATTTCTTCTGTTCTTTCCTTAATGTGATATTTTGACTCTGTCACAGAGTTTAGAAAATCAGAAGTATGTTTTTGAAACCAGGAATGGCTAGCCACAGTGCAGGTGAGGGAGGACAGTTTATATAGTTTGTATGAACTAAACACGCTCTGTAGAAATGTTTCCTTAAAAAAGAGGGCCAAATGCCTAGAGGGCCCTTGAGTCTCACTTGAGATTATCATTACTTCATTGTTGTCAGCAGAAGTAGGAGGCCTAGATACATTGCTCAAGGATAAACTCTGTCCCTATATGATTTTTTTTTTCTATAAAGCATATGGATGATCTGAACATTAAGCAACCTGCAGACTGGCTCATAACCTTTCCGGGAACTGGAACAGCATTGCAAAATTGAAAACTAAACCAGATGTAATACCACAACAATCTGGTGTTTTTGTAATTATTGGGATGAGTGATATTATATTTCAGTTTAGTTGTTAGATATATAGATCATATTGCCTTCTATTAAAATATTTGGATATTTGCTGAGTTTTCTTGGGTTGGTTTGCTTTTGTTTAGTCGATTACTTTTGAGTTTTGGTGTTTGGAGTTTTTCCCCTGAAAGTAACCCCAAACTTAGCTTCAAGTGTTATCTGAATTCTGCTCAGATAAATCTTAACTGCTGATATTTAAGTTCATGTCTCTCTGTACTGTCCATAATCTTAATCATTAATCCATATAGTCAATTTAAAGCCTGCTACTCTAAAAATCTTCCATTTTTTTTAATTTAATGGTTTGGTGTGTTTACTCCATCAGCTCAAGTTCCCATGATTCCGGGCACACTTCATCCTTCTCTCCCCCATCCTCAAATTGCTGCTAAGTGTGATAGCACTTTAAAAAAACAGGGAAAACAAGCCTTAAAGATTACATTTTGTGAGACCCTCTCTACTGAGCACTCCTTAATAAGCAGTGTGACTGAGGCAGTAAGCATGATAAATCCCAGCAGCTAGGTTGGTATGGGATGAGCTTAGCAAACAGGAAGCTTGTGGAGAGGGTGATCCTGGTTTATCAGAGGATGAAATTTTGATGAGCAGCTCATTTCAGTTCTAATTAGTAGCAATACGCAGACAAACAGTTTTATCAATAGGCAAGACAAGGAACTGTGCTGACTCCTGAAATCCATTTGGAATGTGAAAAGGTACTTACAGAGCCGTAGACTTTTCCTTTTTTGTTCATTGCTAAGTAGTAGTTGCTCTTAATAGACTTAACAGCCACAACTCCAATTTCTACAGATGTTATCTCCAATATGCCTAAAAAAAAATAAATTAGCTATTTATTTACTTTGCTTCAAGATTTTTTCACTATAGAAAAGACAACAAACCTGAAAAATACTAAACTAAACACTGCAATATTTAGCACCAACTGACAAAAAAATTCAGCAAAATATTCTTTAAACCACTGCAAGAATATACAGATTTTTTCAATTAACATGTTTCCTAATCCTGCATTTTAAACCTCATAGATACTGAATCAACTCCATTTTTCTTAGCATAGATTTTACTAAAGATTTGTCAGAATAGACATTGAAATCATACCATCAAATTAAATATATATCATATGTCAACAGAACATTGGATTTTCCCCAATATTTAAAGCCCTTGCAGAACATTTAGATAAATTATATCTTTTGGTCGCACTGAGCCGATAAACTTACTTTTGGCAAGTGAGTTGACAATGTGGGAAATAGTAAGACCAACAATAACAGTCACACTACGTCTTCCAGATATCAGAAACATTTTGTTTTGTTTGTAATAAATATGATTCCCCCCACCCTCCTTAAAAACAGACTCTTTCTGGGACACTGGATAGTTCAAGGAACCTCAGTTGTGTATCTCCTAATGTGTAATGGGAGATACACATTTTCATCTCTGTTTTCTGCCCAGGAGCATACTGATTTGGGTGTAGAAGACTGCCTGGCTCCATTTCTATTGTTCTCCTGCTATTTATGTAGCAATAGTTGGATCAATAGCCTGCTAGCTCAGTGTGGCACACTAAGGATGTACCTATACAGAAATTACAGGAGGGGCAAAACTGTCCTTATTTATTAGGTTGTGATATCTTACATATACCTGGGCCATGCCATTGATAGAGGCAAATCAGCGAATCCATATTTGCAGGGCTTTAATCTGTATTTTTCTTAAAATGTTGCTCACTTTCACAGCAAAGAAAAGTCAAAGTTGCTTTCTTGATCTTCTGAGAGATCATTGTTTTGGAGGACTGAGCAGCTCTCCCATGGGACATCTGCTAAAGTAATTGCGCTCAAGATCAGAGTAAAGCAGACTAACTTGTGGATGGCAAACTATTACAGGCCAAGAATGTGATGCAAACATTGCTACAACACCATGAGTGACACTTATTTTTTTTGTATTTTCCATGCCAAAAAGTGATGAGAAGAATTCAGTTAATTCTTTCTACAGAATTGTATTCTGAGCTGTGTCTGGGTCCATTTCTAACACCTGTAACATGACAAAAAATGAAACCGAACCAAAAGTAAAGAAGCAATAAAAATACTGGCATCACATGTGCCATTATAAATTTTTATATTGAAAGGGATTGAACTGATTTAGATTTTGCCATGCTATCCTTGTAACAACAACATCATATCAGGCTATTTCAATTAACTATTTCACTAAGAGCTGAAGGACAGCAGTGCCTAAATAAGAAACTTGTACAGAATTAGCCCATTTTAAATGTCTTGCACTTGAACAATGGACATCACTGTAAAATGTGTTTTCAGTAAAATACTTCAATAAAAGCAACACAAATATTCTCATAATTAATGAAAATATGGTCTGTTTTTTCTAGTACAGTTTGTTTGCATTTTCACACTCCATTATATTCCTGGTGGAGCAACTCTAAGAAGGTCATGAGGAGAAATGTTACTACATTTACATTATATCCACAACAACTAGCTTGATTATAGCTGGTTTAGCTATTTAATACAGCAGAATTGTTCCAAGTTATTGTCAGGTTGATAATATCATCGCTAATAATCATATATTTTTTCTCACTGTGTTCTGTGTAGTTAGAAGTTGAAAAATGTATAATTTTCATTGACAATTTTGCATATTCTATCCTCTACTGTATTTCTTTTGGGAGAAGTGGATATTTTAATAGATGTTTTTCTTTCAAACAAATTTAATCTTTATCTGTTAGCCCTAGGGCAATAAGGACTTAATTTGGTGCTTTGATACTTTGCTACTCTGCAATCCCCCAAGAGTTACCTGCTTTTTACAAGCACAGTTAAAATCTAGATTTTGTCTAGATTGTAAATTATTTGCTACTATTTAGAGATTTTCCTGGGAAAAGAATCTAATTTGATAGAAATCTTTTGAAGGTAATAGGAATCTTTCATTGGTTTCGGTGATGTACACAAATTTCAAAGGTCAGCAGGAGAGAAGCTACTCATCTGACATAAATCTGCAAGAAAGCCTAAGAATTTTCTAGAACCTTGAAATAATTCAATTTGAATAAAAATAGGTAAAATGCATTTGATGTAAGGGTGAAAATATGCATTTGATTATTCTTGAAGATTATTAAATTAAGCAGGAATATATTAAAAAAGGAAATTGAGACATACAGTATAAAACTTAAAACTATAGTGTTTTCCCCCTTCCCTTTGTTTTTTTTTCAATTTCTTATTCTAGTCCCATCAATGTTAACTTTTCGCTGGAGCCCTTTTTTCTTTTTCCTATGACTAAAACAAAAAAGGCATTTCAGTAGTCTGCCTTACATGCTTCTTTTATCTGATTTTGTGCCATTGCTTGGGCTTAGGTATTTCCATGCCTTAAGTCATAACTCCAAGAAGATGTGTAAGGTAAATGATTTCCACGATATAATGTGACTTGTAATTATTCTTGATAATAAGCAGTACAAAAAATTTAATATTATTGGGGTAAAAGTCTTTGGAGTGATTTATTCTGGTTTCATTCTTCTTAGGAACTTGGAAATGAAAATAAATTAATTACAAAAAAAATCAAAATTCTCTGGCCTCTATTATAGTTTTAAACCAGATAGCACACTATTATTTTACAGCCATAACTCTGTAAAACCCAAAAAATACAACTAATCCCCATTGACCACATCCACTGTAAAAGCAGAGCTTTCAATACCAAGACCATTTCCAATTCATTATAATTAGAAAGATTTCAAATATCAAATTGAGGTCTGCCTTGTAGTTATGCATGTGCTCTTTTTACAGGTCCCAAAGGCTTTAAATTTATTCCCAACAGAACCCAAATGTATTTACCTTAAATAAACTATATTTTTATAGTTTATAAAAATGATCATTATACATATTACAAGGCAACAGAAACCTGATTGTCTTCTTGCTTTGCACAGAGTGTCTATAAAAACTGCAAGTGAAAATTGCACTTCCTTGACTAGGTATGTTAATTAAAATGTCTTATGTTTTCTAAAAATGCTGATAATATGAAGCAAAAAGATTTCAAAATATCCTAGAAACTGGATAAATTTGTCAAACAATTCTTAGCAAAGAAAATTTGACAATATCAGATCTGTTGTCAAGGCAGATGTACAGTGGATGCAGACACAGTCTGCAACAAGAAACACTTGATTCTGGGACCAAGTTCAACTTCTCTGCAGTGTGAGGCAATGGACATTTTTCTGTAGTTGTATCATTTGTGTAAGGAGTTCTTATAAACACATTTAAAACACCTTCAACTCTAGTTGCTGTCCTCTCTGTGTAGAAGAACCACCATGCATCTTCCTACACCTTTCAGAGATTATCTCGTATATGTAGCTATCCAAAAACTTTCTCTCCCTCCTCTGAGTTTTCTTCTGTTTACAAAAATATTGTCGATGAAGAGTGAGTTCAGCTAGATAGAATTGTGAAACCTTTTGGTTTCCCAAATGGTGACAAGCAGCTGCTGGGCCCATGAAGGAAGTTGCAGCTCTTGGTTGGTAACTGGAGAAGACAGGGCTTGGTGTGACTTCAGATGAGACTAAACTGACTCCTCAGAACTTTGGCTTTTGTGTTCTACAGTGAGTTTCTCTGAAGGGGTGCCTTTGACTGCCACTGGCTTGAGTAAAAAAACAAGTTGGTGTTTAGGCACAATGTTGAAGACATGGTAGTTCAAAAGGCTGCTCTTAGTAGGTTTCTTAAAAAATGTGTGTTGGAGCAAATAGATTTGTTGCATATAGTCATGGAAGAGTGAAGTGCTAAGGCATATGAGGCCACTGCCTCTGTTCCCACTCTGTTTCACCAATTACCTGTGCAAAGCAAGCTGAAAATATGCCCAAATGAGAAGTTATACTGATATTCTTATATTTACCTGTATTTAATGATAACAGAAGAGGGAAGATTATGGATTAATAGGTTAAAAAAATGACAGGAAAGTGAAGATGACAAGCAAATCTTGACTTTGAAAGCTTTTTCAATTAACCAAAGTGATTCCACTGAAAAGCAATCTTACAGACCTTGTGCTTGACTTTGAAAGGGAGCTTAAGATACAAATCACACAGCCCACAGTGCCACAGTTATGGGCAGAAATCTCAAATAATAACCAACTTGAACCATAACCTAAATTTTGACTTAAAAAGAAAAGTTTATTTGAAGTTAAAACAGTACTGCAGTTTTTATTAACACTTAATATTTTTTGAGGCTGCCACCATCCCTACTCTAAATCAGAAGTTAATGTACTGAAAGACCACAATGCAATCTGCTAATGTGTCCTATTTAGATCAACTATAGCCAAGATACTAATGTTCCGTGAACTTGTTTTAACATCTAATACATTTGGATAGGGCTGAGATACATATCCAAACTTCTGGAAGATTATTTTAATCAAACCTCTGAGCCTTCTTATATCAGCATATCAGCATAAGACGTGACATCTCCACAGTACATAAAAATCACACAAAAGAGTAATTATTTTAGCCTGTTCTCAGATCTGCACAGTCTGTACCAACTTCCTTTTCACCTTCTACTTCTTTCATGGCTTTAATTTCAGAGCAGAGCACAGATGACTCAATCAGTGATTCTCTGTAGACCAAGCAAATCGAAGACTGGCACCTGGGCTGAGAGAACATCTTAGTGATCAATAGTGAGAGATGTTGCTTAGCAAAGGAGGAGTTTAGGTTTAGCTACAAAATTGGCAGGAATCAATTTAGCTAGTATACATCCTGACATGTAACAGAAACAATTAATTCAGCATCACAGTTAGCCTACATTTTTCCCTCAGTGAAGACAGGCAACTTCAAAGGACAGTTCTAAACACCACCACTCCGTCTTAGGTTTCCAAAGCTGTGGGTTAAAGATGGGTTAAACTGAAGCAAAGAAAATGCTGGAAGTGTCTTTGAGGACACATCTATGTTGTCAGTTACGATGAATTCAGATGTTCCCTCAAAGACACCCTGTCTGTCACTTTTATCACTAACACACAAGCAAGTAATCAGATTTAGCTGAAGTGCTAGGGAATATAAACATGTTTGCTTCCTTCAGATGGATTTAATTCATGCTGGTGAGAGGGATAGCTACACACAGAGCCAACTGTACCTGGTTCTGTTAATCAGAGCTCAGATTTCTTGAGCTCTGTGTTTTGATCCAAGATGGGGAGACATAAAAACAGCAGCATGAACGTTGATGGAAAATATTGATGTCTGAGCATCTCAGCCTGCTTGACCCCAACATTGCAAAATTTGGTAACTTTTAGATTAGACTCAGACAGTGCAGGGATACATTATCTGATCTGGTTTTGGGACAGAGAAGCTATAAGTGACGATTCATACTAACCAAGGAAGAGTAGTGATTTATATGCCAAGAGAAAAAATGGAAAACAAAACAACACCACCACCACAGCTCAGCACATATGATTAGATGCAAGGTTGTAGTTATCTGATTAGATCTCTTGACAAAGATGGCTTAAAGAGTTTCAGCCCTCCCTTCCCCCAGCTTCTTTTTCCTGCCTCTGTGCTGAAGTTCACCAACCCTTCAAATGTAACTGTTTGTGGAGCAGTACTATAAACAAAATCATTGGAATGATCTGGCTTGGATAAAACTCTCAATAGAAAACAAATCAACTTAAAACCCTAAGGACCAAACAATCCAAGTTTTTGCAGTCAGTTTTAGTACTATATATTTTCTAGACCTTCTAGTGCTCTCTTTTTGGTCTCTTTCCAGTTGGCTAGTTTTTTTGAACTGAGGTGCCCAAGACTGGACCAGTGTTCTAACTAAGGCCTGATGGGTACTGACTTGAGCAGAATGACTGCTTCATGTGTTTATAAGGAAACTTGGATCCTAATCCAAATCCTAATCGAAACTTGGCAGTCCATGTATGTTTCCATTTTGTAGACAGGACCAGGCACACAGGATTTCTGCCAAATCTTAAAATTTCCATGTCTCCACAGAAACATGCAGGAGAATGGTAAGCTTATACATTATATAAATGTACAGCTCAATACATTTTCTGAGAGCTGTGTGGAGAGCTCTGCCCATTTCAACCTGGGTGAAATCCCAAGTTATCTTTCATATTCATAAGCACTGTATTCACCTCCTGCATTTTACCACTCGTATAAGATTCAAAGTGAATACCTTTAACTGGAAGAACCTGGATAGAGGTAAGGCTATTCCATTTAATGTCCATCCTTACAGACTATGGAGGGATAACACAGCTGCACTGCAGAAGAAACAGTCCAGATGACTGACAGAAGTATCTGTACACCACCCTCAACCTGTCATTTCCCTCCTCAGGAAGGGAGGAGCTTCTAAATGCGTGGAATGTATTGGCAAAAGAACTAATGGGCAGAAATTAGCTAGCAGATACATTACCTATGTTTGCAAATGGGGTGCAAATGACAATTAAATGGAGCCAAACAGTATTTAGACACCAACAAGTATGAGCAGATGGAAGTGAGCCAGAGTGCTAGAGCAGTCAGAGTATGTACAAACATGAAAAAACTCTTACGAGGCATTGTATAGATGTTATGGGACAGGAAAACCCAGCGTGTTGCAGATGTCCTCTGCAATCTGCCTACCAACTATCATTATCCAAATGCCAAGTTTGTTGTCTGCTGCTGAGACTGTCTGACACACACTGTGGCTGTTGCTCCAGCTAAGGCTGCTAGAACAACAGCTAAGTCAGACAACAGTTCTCTTTCATTAGTTTTGTTTCATTTTGGACCCCATTTGTTCTTATGACGGATCTTGACTCCCGTTTGTGCAAGAAAGTAGGACTGGAACAACACAGTCTGTTGTTTCCTCATCTCAAACACTTATTGTGGAAAGTAGGAGACAGAAGCATAACTACCTGCATAGCTATTACAAAACTTGGCTGTGTGCACTGCATTGCCTGTGGCAGGTAGGATCTTCTCTTGAATCTCTATGGGCATAATGAGTTAGTATGGGGTAAAATAGAAAAAAAAAATCACAAAATTCTACTGGCTCCTCTTTAAAATACCATGACTAAGAACAGTTTCTAGCAGCATTCTGCTAGTGCTATGTTTCTCTGTGAATAAAAGGATGTTTTAGCATTTTCCCTGCAAATCAGAAAGTTGCCAAACATACTAATCCACAACATCAATTAGTTGTTGGTTCTAATGGTTTATGTCTGTCTCTGCCTCACACAGGAAAAAGGAATCCATGGTATTTTACAATATGGGATCCACATGTTTATAGTGAAAGATTACCCCTGGACAGCCATAATGATCATTCTTTTTCACATAATTATATTTGGTGGTAGTTACTCATCAACATTTTCAGCAGTTTTCTTCTGCAATGCCACAAATATTCTTATGTGTTACTTGATCATAATAATCACTTTTGCAAGAAAGCTTTATAAGAACTCTGGGAACAGAATGAATATCTGAGAAGTGTAGATTAGGGCAGCTGTATGGTATGGGTAATCCATATTAAGAAAATCAATGCAAACTGCATTTTGCTGTATCTAAAAATTCCTTAAAATTCACATCTGATTTTTGTCCCTTCTGGCTTTTTTTCTCCATAATTTCCTTTTTTCTTAGCCAGCCTGGATATGATCAAATAAAAGGCAGGCTGCTGACCTTGGTATTTATATTTATATAGTTTGGGAGTATGTTATATATGATTTGATGGGTGATTTTAAGTGGCTCATAACCTGGTTGGTACTTTGCAAATGAACTACTCTCTAAACTTTTTCAGACAAAATATTTATTGAAAGATGCAATTGTTATAAAAATTGTTATTCAACAGTCTTGGAGTAAAGAAAGACAAGTTAATTTCATATTGTTACTAAATGAGAAGGTATTAAGGCCAGCAGTTTAGCAGCTGGAAAGAACCTGATGACCTCTGATCACCAGTTTACTGTTTTGTCCATTAATTGCTTTGCTTTCTGAGACATAAATAATTTTATGTACTTAATTCATCCTAAATGACAACCAGTCAAAAAGACAACATTCAGTAACTGCATTATTCTTGTTACAATGCTATGTGACCCACTTCTCAATATTTAATGCTAGACTTATACTTTGTCTTACCTATTCTGTGCATTTCCTTCTTCATCAAAGGTATGCAGTAAAAGCACGTAACAAGATCTGTACTCCAGCACACATATGTAAACTATGGCCTGCTACAATGCAAACACCTGATATATGTCTTTCACAGTGTTTTCATCTTTAATACTTGACTGTCTCTAACCTGGTTAGACCTGGTATCTTCAGACTGCTAGTACAAACAGTTCTTTTTAAACTTTGATGAGCCCTGATAAGTGCTGTCTTCTTAAGCATTCATTCAACACCTCATAAAAAAAGCAGGATTACAAAATCGTCAATCTTGCACAGAAACTTAAAAGGCTGATCAGAAGAGCACAATCACTTCACACCCTTCTGCTTTCATTATCTTCATGTCTCCTTCTACATTGTTTCCATCTACCCTGGTGACATCCTCAGATAGCAGCTAACAAGCATGTTTTACACACAGGATTAGGTGACCTAATTGCATGTGCTTGCAACTCATGTCTCGCCCTTTTATAAAAACTATGGTTCCCTAGCCTGGATTGCTGAAATTTTGGGGGATTCCCTTTCCTTGAACAGTGTAAGTATGAGCACAAATGCTCACAAAATTATGGTTAGGACCCTTAAAAGACAACCCACAGCGTTTTCTACACTATCTCCATTTTTTCTGCTCAACATTCTGTATTTTAACAGCACAAATCACAATCAACCAACCAGTCAATCAACCACTCAGCTGACAGTGAGTGTGATTTTTGCCGTTGTGCCAGCAGAATCTGTGCTAGGAAACATGTAGAGGGCAGGCAAAGAATGTCCCATCTTCTCTACATATTCCTGTGTCAGTTTCAGAGATACCTTTGCTTACATCATGGTCTAATACTGCAAAGAGACCCTGTCCCTAGGCCAGCTGATGAAAACTGTCTGACAACCACATTCACACCTTCTAGGGTTGGTCTGGTGTGTCCCTGAGAGGGCTTGGATCAATTTTCTTCAGAATATTACCTCTGTTACCTGTATGTCAGACACACCTGTGGATGTTCTGTTCTGACATATTGTGAAGACTGTGAGGCAGCCCATCAGTCTGCTCTTTGTGTAGTCTGATGGCAAGGTCATGTAGCCACTGCTTTGCAAGGCAGGGCATCAAAATTAAAAACCAAAAAAAATTAAGACTGGCTTGGTCTTGCTTATAGGGTCCTTGCAGTGAATTATGTAGAAAATTTTATAGAAGTTGATTCTAGTAGAAAATTGATAATGCCAAATAAATCTGAGTGTGAACTAAAACTGCAGTGTAGTGTAAACCAGGAGTGCTGGATCCATAGTAATCTTGGGAAATATGTTATTTGACAGGGTAGACCTGCAGACAGCTCTGGGGAGAAGCAGCTGAAGAACAGAACTGCCATATGATGGGGTTTTGAATGTGAACACAGAAACAGCTGAGAATGTCAGGTGAGTGGTGGGCATGCTCTTTGTACAGCCTGTGCACAGGCATTAAATGTAAAACTACCTACAATTGCTTGTGCATGACCAGCTCAATAATTGTATTCCAGGTTCCACCAATTTTTCTATTTTTCTACATGTTGTATAGCTGCTGTACAGAAGACTCCAAACAAACAAGTTATGGGTTAAAAAAAAGGGAAAAAAGTAATAATTTTTCTCAGGGAAGTAATCAACAAATTTCTGGTATTTTCTGTCCTCAGTGTATTCACTAATGATTTACAGGAATGCCATGAAAAACCCTGCTGATTATACTAAATCATTCAGGGTATGAAATCTGAAGGAAATGGGAATAATTACAAAAGACTGTCAGAACCCAAGCTGATAAGGCAATAAAATACTAGAAAAAAATCAGTGTAGGTGAATGTTATAAAAAAGGATGCATATAGGAAAAATAGATTTATAAACACAGAATGTTACAGAATGGCTTGTGTCCCAGCTGCTGTCTTGGTCTTATAAAAGGTACTAAAAAATTAGGAATTTACTGAAGAAGAGTCAGGAATGTTTAGGAAATGACAAATACACTTACAAAGTTTAAATCCATCCATGATTGCATTCTGAATGCAAATGCTACCCTTGACTCTTGTCTCATAAAAGACATACCAGAACTGGAGAAGCAGCAGGAAAGAGCAACATGCATGATCAGAAATTACAATTAACTAATATTTCAGTAATAATGAAACCACCAGGCTTTACAGGGTGGCTTCAGCAACGAAAATCTATAAAACTGTAGTACTTTGACAAAATGCAGAAGGAGCAACTATGCACTGAATCTTAAATGAAATATCTAGCCAGAAAACAACAATTTGATGTTTAAAACAAGTGATTTTTTTTTCCACACTTGTTACATTAGAGCAGCCATTGTTCGGATGTCGGTTTACTTAAACAGAGAATCAATCAGAGCAATTAATTCCAAAAAAATGTTCCTAAGACAAGTCAGCTGATACCATCATTAGTCTCTGAGTTACATACTGATGAACACTAGGGAAGTACAGCAGGCAGCTAGCACTGTATGCTTGTTCTTCCCCTTTTGGGGCTTCCCCTACTGCTACTGTCAGAGACAGGAAACCAGACTGACCTTTAGTCTGAAGCAGTGGAGTCACCCTTTAATTCTTACATATACATCCCCCCCATACAGAGAAATGAAAAAAAAGCAGAGAAGCAGCCAGCAAAGACCTGTCAAGAGCAAATTCCATTAAATCTAATCTGATTTTATAACAGTGTAACAGTTCATGTCATGAAAAGGGCTATGAAGTTAGGCTTTTGACAGCACCACATTACATTATCATAAATATCCTAGTTTAATAGAAATTTATTTTAAGTAGGATGAAAAAGAGGCTAGAAAACTGTACTTAGACAATTGTTGCCAATGGAATGGAATGAAGTGTTGAGGAAACACAAATACAGGATGAAGAAGAACGAGATAACTATTTTGCAGAAAAGTTTCTGAGTGGGTACTGGTGTACAATGTGCCTTAACTTCATGGAGTAACATGAAAAGGAAATAGCTTCCTAACACATCTAAACATGTTGAAAATGCAAAAGAAAATATTTTTATATAATCCAGCATTTGGAAGGACTCATCTGAGTTCTATGCTCGCTTCAAGGTATGTCTAAGGAGGGCAGCCAGCATAGGGACAGGCATAGAAAAACAAGATTTGTAATTGAAAGTTAAATAAAGTTATCCTGTTTCTTAGGAAGAGGAGACTTGGGAGTAAAAATTGTAACAGTAACTTTCAAATACTTAAAAATTTCTGGGAAGAAAGAAAATATTCCATGCAAGAGACAACAGAAACAATGGGCTCAACTACACAGAAGAGTAAGGATGTTAAGAATGGAGGATTTTAAGAATAATAAGATTTTAATAAGGATGATAAAAACTCTCTTTATTCATTAAAGATGCTTTGGAGTGTGTGCAGACTTTAAGAGCAGGTGATAAAAGTGTCCAGCTGAGCTGATGATAGATATGTTGTGGGACGAGGGGATGTACCACATGATCTCTTGAGATTGCTTCCAAGCCATAAAACCATGTTTTCCCACACAGGAAGTCAATCAATTATTTCTGAATGTGTTGGACTTACTACACTTTAGAGCAGTATTTTTCACAGTATTTGCACTTCAATGTACTTACAGTGTGCATGCTGTGCTGCTAATTTTTGGCTACAAAGGAACTAGTCAAAACTACTGTATGGTATTTCTGATTAGTGCACTGGAATTCCAGAAGTGCAAAGAAACACTAAAAGGCCCAGGCAGCAGCTGAAGACAGTTCAGATAGTAGTCCTAGGCAACAGCAGGAGTATGATAATTTATATTATGCTCACAACAAATTCAAGACCATAATTGTTTTGCATTGCATTGTTTTTATAGATTACATATACTTTTGGATACTTGCCTCTAGATTGTGAGATTTATGTCCCTCCATCCCCATGTTCTTCACTTGCTTATTTTGTGCTTATGATCTGACCAAATATTTCCTTTTTGCTTTATTAGAAACCACTGCAATCAGTGCTGTTTATACTTGAGGCATTGATTTCTGCAAATAAGTAATAACTGACAACTGTACTAATCCTGTTAGACTGAAATGGGAAGGGGCTTCTACTTAAAAACAAAATTAAAAATGTGTTTGAATCCTGGTAAATCCTACAGGACCTGTGACTCAGTACATGAAAAATGGACTCGAAACTGCAGTTCCAACAAGAATTACTAATTTGGGGATCTTCTTTCACAAATCAGACAGCAAGTATCCTACAAGGCAAAGCATGAAGATACCAAGTATGAAAATTTGATTCCTAATGGCCGTGTTTTTTCTGCCCACCTCTACTGAATTACTTCTTTTTCCTATTCTTTACTTCCCAGTGTCTTTTTATCCTCAAGCCCACACTGTAATCTCCTCCTCTTTCTCCATAGACACTAACAAAAGAACTTGATAGAAAAAGAGTAAGTTGAAACATATGACTAAAGATCACAGTGGCTTCCTTTAATCTCTCACTCTATTTATTTACTTTACATATTTTGCAAACTTTTGTGCCAAGACCAAGCTTTGGGAGCTCCTTGCTGGTTTTAAACTAACACAATAAACAAGAGTTACAACACTGCTGAATCTATTGTCATGCATCTGCTCTATCATAATTCACTTCCATGCAACTAGAGAGCAATTGAACTGCCTGACCCTGCTCAGTCCCACCAGTTACATTCTCAGCTGCCTATGAAAACACAAAAACCTTCAGGGAGAGCAGAAAATAAAAATCACAACAGAAAGACAGAAAAAAAATTTTGTATCTGGGTAAGAATTACATTCCAAATATTTTCTTTGTTATAACAGTAGAGTAACCTAATTTGAAACAATTTGTGATTTTTAATTTCTAGGTCTCATATGTTTCACTTACATAGTGAGCAACAGCAA
Source organism: Cisticola juncidis (assembly GCA_013400215.1). NCBI lineage: Eukaryota > Metazoa > Chordata > Aves > Passeriformes > Cisticolidae > Cisticola > Cisticola juncidis. The sequence continues at coordinate 300,534 of VXBR01008903.1, forward strand.
ATGCTCTGTAAAATCTTTTACAGATCAGAGATGATGAAATTCTTGTTGGCAAATCACCTTTTCAGCTCTTTGGTATCAAAACAGAACAGTTCTGGTGCAAAGGGGTCTAGCACATTTCCTTAAGTATCTGAAAGCTTCCAGTGCCAATGACAAAATATCAGCTGATGGGATCCAGTGCCCACTGACCTCAGAAATCCCTTCTAACTGATGTGATGACTTTAAATCTCAACCTCTGACGTCAAAAGAAACAATTCCAGTGCCAATGGGGCACACAGAAGGGAGAGGTGTGGCCACATTCCCAAGGAAAGGCAAGCTAGATAGTGAAGAAGATAGTGAATTTCTAAAGGGTGATGTAAGTTTATGCCAGATTTACCCTTCCTCTTTAAATTCCATTTCAACAGAGCATGCCAGACAAATGGTGAGCAGGGTGTCACTATTCTCAGCTATTTCACCATTGTTTGCTCAAAGACATTTTAAGTCCAATGCTCAGAAACAGAAATATTTTAATGGGAAGTATGCTCTGCTTTAGAGAGGCTTCAGAGAAGCCTTATCTCTCCTTAAAGGTGTAACACATAAAACCAGAAATTAGTACTATCACAGATTATAGTGGAATATAATTTGATGCTGGTACTTCAGCAATTTCTAGCTTCTATGTTATGTCTAATGAAACATACATAGGTTGGAAAACTCTACAAAACACTCTTGCAAATATGTAGCCTCTGATGGATTAAAAACTACCATTTTTCTTAGTGCAGAACTAAAAAACTATAAATTCTTGGATTTCTTGCTTAGTTTCTCATGGCAGCTTCATTTTAATTTACATGAAAACCCTGAGTCATTCATTAATGAAAGTGTATGAAAATTTCCAGCGCAAGTGAAAGTTATTAGGAGAAGCCAACTAATGCTTAAACTTCACTTCTTCAAGAAACCTGGCTTATGTCTCAGCAAAAAGGGGCTAAAGCAAATCACTGATGGATTTGTTACGGGACCACACTAAAATATCTTCCCACTCTACCCTCATGAAGAGATTTTTATCATGTACATTAAAAACAGGCCATTACCTCTGTAAGTGTTAACAGACATGCCCCTGAATGCCATTCCGCTTATTTTTACATATTAGCATACATATTGCCACACGTGTGGCGAGCGTGTGACCCTCATTGCAGGATTATTAGTAATCAGAGCCAGTAAAATCAGTTTGGGAAGCCAGGAAACATTTGATTCAGAGGGCTGATTGATTTGCTGCAGTGACCTTGCAGAATAATAGCAAAACTTGAAAGAGGACTCTGGTATCTGAGATTTATGTCAGTGTTTTTTCTGGTGATACTACAATAACTAAAACCCCAAATTTTCCTAATTACCTCAAATGATTTGAATATCAGTGTCTGATTCCCAGCTTAACAATGCCAGTGTTCTTGGGTACAGCAGAGATTTCTGATGGCTTTTCAATTCACACAATACTCAAAGCTGAAAAAGCCTTTGAAGGTCTGCTGGTCAGAACCCCAGGGGCCGAATTAAAAATTTTCATATTTTGTTCTATTTCTTGTTTTTATTATCTGTGTTATATCTGGCTGTCTTGAAAAAGGGTTAAGGGACTCCTGTGACTGAGGATCATTGGAATCCATCTCTATCAACTACACCTTTCCAAACTGGATCTGTCATATGCAAACTGAAACCTCAGTGGAAGGCATTGTGTTGAAACTGGCATCAGATTCAGAATCTGGTCCTGATTCCACTGTAAATGAATTAGAAGCATTAAGCTCAGAGAAGATCACTGACTTTTGACAAGAAGGTGGCTAATGGGGCACTGTAAAACATATGCAGAAGACAGTGACAGCTGATTCTGATTTCTCTTCCAACATGTGGATTATGTTACACTCACCCAAGCGCCAAGCTTTCATCTCAAACAGTTGTGAAGGTGAAGGTTTCTAGGGGTCTCATTCTCTAATTACGCCTGACTTAGAATTCACTTAACTTAGTCTAACACAGATAGGAAGTCAAGTTCTGTTAGCTGTTCCACCTTTCACCTTACCACACATCTGGGAAATATTCAGATCAAGATCATAACCTTGCATTTTGGCATTAGCTACCTTAGAAAACATTAAGATATCACCAACGATTTGCCTTTGACTGGGAAAATTAGAAGCATATTTGAGATGTAAACAATGTTGTGGCACTAATATTGCTGGTAATGATTAAAGGCTGCTACTTTAACTATAATGGAATAAACCAAAACTGACAGTCTTAGCCCATGCCCATTTTCAATTTAAACAAGATAAGGAAATCCCAGTGGCATATCGTATTCTGAACAAGGAGGAAAGCTGGGAATATTTACAGATGAGTATTTTCAATGAGGTTTGCAAATGGAAAGCAGTATGTGTGAAGTACTGTAACAAATTTGTGGTTACAAAGCAGAAGTGAGGATAGTGCCCAGCTCTTTCTGCTGTAAGAGACCTCTCTACCACTCGAACTTATAATTGTAATTGTACTTTATAATTGTAATTAATTGAACTTTATAATTGTAAACAGGACCTATGCACATCCTTACGATTGTTGCAGTAGAGGGCAACATTCATTGGTCAATTTTGTTCATCCTAAATAGTCGATTTATTAGAACATCCTGACCATAATTATTTCTTTATGTCAAGAAAAGATATCAGTAATAAGAAGCTAATAATATAGGAGTTCAAGGGGAAGCATACCTGAAGCATCCTTCCACATGCTAGAATGGGTAGCCTCAAACTTCCTTTCCTCTACAGTTTCCAATTCAAACTACAGAACTGAAGTCTAGAGTTGGGACTATGTTAGGCAGGATTTGCTCTAACCATCATAGTGGCTACCTCTGCTCACTTCTAGGATTATTCCTGTGCCGACGTTTCTGCTAATTAAAAAAAAAAAAAAAAAAAAAGATTGCCCAATGTAAAACGCTTAGAGGCTCAGCAAAGATTAAATTGTAGAAGCTGAAGTCAGGGTAGCTCATAAAGAAAGAAACTATTAAGTGAAAAATTTGGATTGCAATTTGGTACCAGATAGCAAACGAAAAAGGAAGTTTTTATAAATATTGCTGTCTAATCCAAGATTAATGCTTAACTGGCTATATGATAAGCCATAATGGCAGATGCTAAATGTGGAAGTTACTGTTCTCTTTTATAGTGTTAAAGGCAACAGGTTGCAATACATGAACTGTCAGACCAGATGTTATTCATCCTTCCACATAATAAAGAACCTTAAGATTTGGTTTATACTAGCAATTTTTTATCAACCTATTGGTTTTATTTTATTTTTTTCTTTTTTTTTTTCTTTTTTACCCAACAATTCATCTTTAAGCTATAATTCTAGTAAAATTTCATACTGAAACTACTAGTTTCATACTGAAACAAAAGCTGTTTTTTACTCTATCAAATTTTCACTTTAGTAACTGTGATCATGTGAAATCATGAAGCTGTGTATGCTGGTAAAGATTGTTAAATGAGACACATTAACAAAAGCATCTGTCTTGCATGTTTAGTTTCTTAAGCCTTTGATGTGTTTCAAATATCAGTAAAGCCTTTTCCTCATCTTCCCCATTGCAGCGCAAGTTCAAAGAAAACATATAATAAAAAAAGCTGAATTGTAACAAAAGCTTTCTAGGAGCTTTGAACTGCCACATACAGTTTAGCAGTTATAAGAAATGGCATAATATATGACATAAGTTTATTAAACAATTGTTTAATTAATTTGTGTTAATTTATTTCCCCCACTGTGGTGGAAAGAAACTGCAGATGCATCAGGAATATACAGGCCGTACACTGTCTATAGGATTCATCGTGAAAAATCCAGTTCTAAAAAAAATTGTAATAAAAACTTCAGGCAGAAGAAAGCAGAAAACCTCAAGTATGAAAAAAATGTTCAAGACAAAAATATCTATTTTATCTGTAACCAAATTTGAATATCATAGCCTCTCATGAAAGTGATACACATAACACATATACAAGGGAACTACTAAATATAGGCAGCACTCTAGAAACAGTAGAAATATATATACAGATTTGAAGCAGGAGTTTGCTTTAAGAAAGAAATTAAAATACCACAGTGTAAACTGAATACAGATCTTCTGAAACCCTCAGAATCCATTAGTGTTTGTGACTAGAGAAACTTTAGAGTAACATTACTTACCAGAACAATTAGAACTACAAAGATTTTGCAACAGCTGAGACAGTAAAGAGAATTAAAAAAAAAAAAGGCTTTGTCTGGCTTGTTAAGACATCTCAGTACCTGAGAGAGCAAACCTACCTATGTGACAAACTCCCATGAGGCTGGGAGCCTGCACTACTTAATTTGAATAGTTCAACTTGAATGTAATGCCTTTAGGGACATTACACTGTATCTGATAAATACCCCTTCCTCCAAACAAGCAAATAATGTGTTTAATTTTATATTTTTTATAAATATGTACATGCTTATTTAGATATTATTATATGTTATTTATTATTATATATAATAATAATATAGTATTATAAAATATATTTATTACATAAATTAATGTCTATTTTGTATATATACAGCACATTATTTTCAGAGGCACTGTTTCCTCTTTTGTAGTTGTACCGTTTAGCAGAAAGGAATGAGCACCATGGTGCATTGGAACTAGAAGATCTTTAAGGTCCCTTCCAACCCTGACCATTGAATTATTTCTACATGCTCACTACACCCCTATGTTAGCTCTGCAGAGGGATTCAGCCCAGTGGCTTGATTGCTGTTTATTCTCAGGCTAGCTGGTTTAAAGCTAATTTAAAAGCTTTGTAATACTGTAGAGAAGAAATGGTCTCTTCTCTAGACTAAGGCTCAGCCTTGCTGTCTGAGTAAATCTGATTCTCTGTGCTTCTGGGCCACTGGTCCAGTTGAGCAATGGTGTTTCCACTTCTGCCCATATCTCAGCATGTCTTAAATGGTATCATTTGTAGACTGGCATCTGGCTGCAAAGGCTAAGTTGCCACAAAACGTTTTACATTACTCTTTACTTAAAAGATGCCAGAAAAACAAATTAAGTTAAGCAATAATACAGAACTGACAGAGGTAATGAGCTTCAGCTATGCACCTGCAAGTGTCTACGTTCACTGTTCACAGCATTAAACTGCATGCAGGAAAAGGGATTTTTTATATGTGTATTTTTGCATATGTACTAACCATATTAAACACTGTACACAGATGTACTTCATTATGTTGCTGATGTTAAAATATAGATCCAACAATATGAATGCTAGCTACAGACATACTGTTCATGAAGACATATATACACATCTATTTACACACACATATTGAGCATTTCACATTTTATTCAAATATACTCCTTAGCTCTGAAGTACATTTACCTGGATGCAAAATCCCTGGTGTATTTTCCAAATAGAAGCCAAACTGCTACATGGTCTCAAATTGGATTGAACCTGTATAAAATGAACTAGCCAGTAATTAATATTTTTATACAAAAAATTATGTAGAGAAAAAACAGTTAAGGGATTCTACATGCAGGCAAAAATGGTGGTGACATACTGTAAATATTTCATGTAATCCGAGGGCACAGGGTGAATTTGTTTCCCTTAAAATTTGATATATTTCAGCACAGGCATGAGACATCATTTATCTTCCCTTCTCATATTTCTACCCACAAGACAAATGTCAATGTTGTCTAATGGATAGATCTTGTCTAAGCTATTTCCCATCTGGAAGCAGGCCAAACAAAAGCAATAACAGCTAGAATGAGAGAATGATATCTTTCAGAAAGTATTCCAAGCTTTTCACTAATTAAGGGCATGTTTTCAGCCGAGTTGAATTTTTACCAAGCATCTATGAAGACCATGACTTTGTTTTGGTGACATCAGATAACACGTATGATTACATAGACGTATTCCTAAGATAATAATATCCACTAATGATAATCTAGTTAATGAATATTAAGCTCATTGATATAGGTGTTTGCACCTTTCTCTATACCACATAAATTGTCTTCCAGATGTCCCAATGTATGATTTTTTTGTGTATTATAAATAAGCAGAAACATCATTAAGCGACATACAAGTGAATACATGATGAAAACTGGAAGTGCTGGACTGTATTTCAGTGTGCACTAAAGGACAGGGCTGAAGTGTATTCACACTGGATGTTCACAGACTAACTGCAATTACATCACCAAAGCACCACCAAAAAGTATGATGACAAGAGACACTTCGTTAATAGATGTCAAAAAACCTTGGTCTGGTTTTGCTTAAAGAGAATAGTTAAATATAATTATGAAGTGCAGTGTCTGACAATAGGTGCCCAGAATGGCTGGATTTATTGATTTTTGTCCTGTGAGACATAAACAGAGCTGACAACTACAGTGGTGACAGCAGTTTTAGTAGAGATGTGTCAGATAAGGTCTAATCTCTTTGTTCTCTGACCTCTCCGCATAAGATATTTTGACTCGCCTAGAAGTCTTGTTAACCCTGGAAAAAATCTACTTGAAAAAAGCCTGAGTGGCCTGAAAACATAATGAATCATTAAAAGTTTAGTGAATATTGCAAAATTATTATGTAATGTAGGACACAAAAAGACAGTACATCATACAGTTTCCAAGGCAACATTTTTCCTTGTTTATTGCAGGAATATTTTATGTGTGCCACTAGAGTGGGCATATAAGACAAACACACAATGACTTTTAAGATTGAACTAAATCTAGAAATCATTCATTGATAAATCTGCTTCCCTAAAATCACTGTGGTATTCATTTCAACACTGCATCCCTCTGTCTCTTTAGAATATTATGCCTCCTGCCTATCTATGGATTGAGCATTTGGCTCTTAGGTCCATTAAGACATAATATGATTGTAGTAGGGTGTACAAGCTAAATGCAATACTGTCCTTTTTTGTACTTTGTTTTTTAGCTGACACACAGTTAAATTTCTTCGTAGTAGGTTGATGGTGCTGCATTTTGGGTAACCAGTGATAACAGTGCTGATAGCACAGAGATGTTTTTGCTACTGCTAAGCAGAGCTTACAGACTCAAGGCCTTTTCTGGCCCTCACGCTGTTCCACCAGTGAGGAAATGGGAGCACAGGAAATTTGAAGGTGACACAGCTGGGACAACAGACTCCAACTGATGACAGGGATATTCCATTCCAAACAGTGTCGTGCACAATAAAACTGGGCTGGGGAGGATGTTTGGGCAGGGCTGCCATTGCTCAGGGACTGGCTGGGCATAAGTTAGTTCATTTTACCCTTCTGATTCTCTCCCCCATCCCACTGGAGGAGGGAGTGATTGACTAGCTGTGTGGAGCTTTTGAATCACCAAGGTTGCTTAAGTAATTCCATGAAGTAATTCATGGGAATTGCTCAAACGGTCCTATGATTCTACTATTTAATAAGTTTAGCTGTATGAAAACTAATGTTAAGACTGAAACTAAAATTATGATATTAAATGGAGTATGCACTTGCTAATAAAGTTAGGTGTCAAATACTGAAGTAGTAAAGGATGTGGTTGAAACACCTTGCATCAGAGTTTTAGCAAAGAAAATAACTTCATTATGATTTATTCAACTTATTTGTGTAACTGAGTCATCCATTCAAAGTTAAGAAGTGAATTGGATTTTGAAAAATAGTGAAATTTATTACAGGAAAGAAATCAATGACTACCAATAAGAAATAACGCATCAGAAGATAAGTTCTACTACTTAAGAAAAAAGAAAGGAACAGTAACCAGAATCAGCTAGTTTAGTAACTAACTGCTTACTCCTCTTTTGGTTAATGAATTAAAGTTAAAGAAAAAGCAATTTCTGACAAATCTTTATGCTTCTAACATAACGTCATTTAATGTAATTTAATAGAAAAAAATCTTAAATTGTTGGATTTGAATCTTGCTGATTTCTTTCCAAATGTGGCTTGACAAAAGCCACATTAAAAAATATGTAAATTATCTTGCAAATAATTAACTTATCATCTGCCATTTTCTAGCAAAACTAGACATGAAAAATTATGAATCTGAGTAGCTGTTCATGAAGTCAAATAACTATGGATATACAAATCTGCAGATACTTTGTGGTTAGTGAAAATAGTGTTAAACAGTACCAAATACTGAGAATAAATCAAATTACTAAAACAAACAAAATAAAAATTATTTTTTATATTACACATTCCTGTTGGATGCTTTAAATCATGGTAGTATAAAGAACTAATGGCAGTAAAGCTGAATTAAGTCACTTGTTGTGTGAAGCCATTCTAAGTTTCCAAGTTATAATGAACCATAAAAATAATTGTATGCTTGGGATAGATGACAAAGCATCAAATTTCTTGCTTTGCCTTAGAGACAAGCATGGATCCTCCTGAAAAATTATCTCAGACAGCAATTCTGACATGACTTTGAACTCCTCCTTGCCGGCATCTTAATCTGAACACAGTTTTCTCTCAAAGGGTCCTGCTGGACCAATGGCTGCTCCAAAGAATTTGGTCTCTGACATCAGGAGGAATTGCAGAAATCCTTGTGTATATTAAGTTCAGATGACGCATAATTACAAGATAAGAGGGACCGTTTTGTCTCTTTTTGTTCTGTTCACATATTCATCTCCTACTCAAGCATTTACATTTCACCTTTTGGATTGCATGAAGACAGCAAGGTTGCAATTTAACTTCCATCTGCTGATAAACAAGGACAGACTGTGACCCTTTACAGTGCCCATGGGCTTGTGTTGGACATATTTTTTTTTTCCACAAGATGAATTTGAGCAATTTTTTTCAGAAAAACATAACTTGGTGAGGTCTTCCATAGACACAGGGCCTTAGAGGCAATTTTTAGTGAAAAAAGTGGCATGCTGAGACTTCTGCCCTGTGGTAGGTGGTCACACCTGTCCATTACATATTCTTTAAAGAATGGAATGAAAAAATTAAATCTAATGCTTTACTGCTGGATATTATCAAGAGAAAAACACCCCAGAAATGTTGAGATTGACTTTTGATTCAGGAGAAAGAAGACTACCCTTAGTAATTCTGACATAATATAAAAATCATAGTATAAAGTTATTCTCTTCTTCTACATTCACTTAAAATGCATGGAAATGAATGGAAAATGGCATAAAAATGTAACATTATTTGTCAAAAGAGAATAATGTCAGTGTAATCTGATAACTTTGATAACTGGTTGATTTGGGTTATTTTGGAGAAGGAAGATAAATGGGATCTATCTGGCTGGACCTCAGGAAAGCTGATACATTTTTCATGTTTTCACTAGTAACTTGGACAACAACGCAAATTAAATTGGTTGTGAGACACTGAAAAGTCTCAGACATATAAAGCTGTTGTAGTTTATGGGAAACTTTTTATGAGAGTGGCGAGGGGAGAGGTGGGATGTAATTTGATCATTTAAAGAGGATACACATCTACACATCTGGGGTCCTCTAAGAAACTGTACTTAAAACGGGTGTTCTGCCAAGACAACCATACTAGAAGTTGATTTTTCTGAAGCTGCATTGAAACATGATTTTAAAGGACCCATTTAAAAGTTAAGGTAAACAATAGCTCTTGAAGACAAAAGGCTCTAATATCAAACAAAATAGAAGTCAGCTCCATAAAATATTTTTTCATCTCCTCACCTCACAAAGTACCTGCTTTTTAATATCACATTATTAATGTAGAACAAAACTCTCTTATATAAAGTAATGTTTTACACAGGAGAATTGGGACTTAAGTGTTTAAGCTAAACGTTTTTACTGCCCAATTGTGAACCAAAACTGTAGGGCAGTATTTCTGAGTAATCTGGGAAAATAAGGCAACTTTAATTGGAAATTCATTAGTAATCAGTTTTAAAGTTCATTGGAGCCAGTGGAAAAGTTTCCATGAACTTCAGTCTGGATCCTTTAGTGGCACATATCTCAGTGAAGTCCATTTCCTTGCAACTCAAACTCAACTCGCTATTAGATATATATACACACAACACAGAAAATGTCTGTAAGATAAAACATAGCAAAATTATGTATTAATGTACGCTGATGATCAACTATGTCTGTGCCAAACACAGTCAACAGTTGTTTTTAATCAATCTACAGTGAAGGACATATTTTTCTTCAAAGAAAAAAAATTGTAATCACTCTATCAACAACTCTCAGCAAACATGTATGAGGGGACATTTCCTATTTGACCTCTAAAAGGGAAATATTTGATTACCAAAATCAAAACAGCAAAATACTTCCCACTCACAAAAACAAGTAAAAACTTCAGTAACTCAGTAGAATAAAGGCATCAAACCCTCATATACACTGATATCAAAGCTGCTCCCTTTGAATCAGTGGAGATCCTCTTTTATGTCACTATGAGGCATTGCACCATATCTTAACGTCATGTGGACAGTATAAAGAGTTTGTTGAATATGGGGTTGTTTACATTTTGTAGGCATGATGACGTGTAAACACATTGGTGGCACATAACAGACTAATGAAATATTTGATTGCTAGAATTTCAGTGATACAGTGACTTTCAAACGGGGATGCTTAGAGCTTCTGCCATTTTTTGAATATTGCTAGTAACCCACAAAGAACTAATATCCAGAAAATGTTTTTTATTTCTGTGACACCAAATTTAGAGGCTACTTAAAAACACACACACACAAATGGCCTCAGCAACCTCAGCAGAGATAAATAAGACTGAAACCAAGGCATGCATGAACCAGTCTCAGATTTATCAGTTTGCTCATTGCTACATTACTGTAGTAGCTGCTTAAAAAAAAATGTCACTCTTAAGACAAAAAAGTCAAGGTTTTCCTTGCTGCTAATGAAGTAATCTCTACTGAGATCTGGTATGCACAAAGACCACCCTTGGGAATGCCTCTGTCAGTGACTACCAAGAGCACTCTCTTTTCAGCTGATTATTTTGTATGAGATAAAATCGGCACGACACTCTTAAGACTTGAAGGTTGTGAACGGTAGTTCAAGTGTTGCTTTAGAAGTGTCATTCTTCTTCAGAAATCAGTGGTTTACACTAATGAAACATAAACTGGCCTCAATCCCAATGGAGTCAATGGCAGAACTACAGCTTGTTTGACAGAGAGCATTATCAGGTCCTGCAATTCCAGCTGCTACTTTCTAACTGTGGTGTAATACAGCAAACAGATGCAGAAAATTCGCTGAGAACATGATATTGACTTTATCTCTGTCAAAAAACAAACTTCTGCCAACTTAGGAAAGCAAAAGAAAAGAGTATATTTTGTTACTCTATCACTGATAAGACATTGCATCACAGTGTCAGGGAAAGATACCTTTGATTTACATTACAAAGAAAACGTTTGTCTTGGACTTAAGAAAGAGTTCTCTAGTGCTTTCCACCAAAGAAACACTCAGAATTATGCTTATTGCTTTCTCTTTTAAGGTTTATTCTGATCTTTTTTTTTTCTAAATAAGAGGCATTAGAATGCATGAACTACTGAACTTTCTCTGCTGAACTGCATCCCTTGCAGTCAATTGCAATATTTAATATACTGCCACTAAATTACTCAAGTAAACAGATGGTCAAGGACTCTCTATGGCTTTTCAGTGCTCAGCTCCCTTTGTTCAATCCAATTTTCTGAGTATTCATCAAGAACCAGCCTCCTCTTACACCTTTCAACAAACCTGGCAAATGTGTTTGGGGCTCAGCTTACTGCAGAGCATGTTGCAGTTGTTCTACTCAATCTTCTGTTACACTAAACTTACAGCTAGGGAAGGAAACCTTTTGTTTCTAAAGCAGAAGCAAATGCCTCATTTTGTAAGGTTAAGGTCCTGCAGTTATGACGACAAATCCTGAAATCCACAGTCTGATAAGAGTTCATGCGATGTCCTCTTCCTGCTCTTGTTGTCCTTGCTGTTTCTAAAAGAAAACTTCACATGTACTGGAAATGTGATTTCTTAGTGCTTGTACATCACTTCAAGAACAAGCCCTTTGGATCCCAGAATCTAGCTTCTTCATACAAAGAAAATTGCCTCAAATCATTAAACAACTGGAAACCATGAAAAACCAGCCTGATCTCTTTTAAATGTATTTTCAAAACTATTCAGTATTTCTTTTAATGAGACAACTGAATCAGGGTAATGCTACTATAGAGAACATACCTGGTGTCTTTAAATTGCAAACCATGCAAAATTCAGGGCAATCTTTCCTTTAATTGCAGAAGCAGAAAATCAGATTCTTTTACAAGTTGTTTTTCTTAGGAAGAAGGAAGTTTCAGGCCTTAGGTGCTTAATTACTTACTAGGTGGAAGGACAGGAAGGCTTTGTAGAGGGATCTGGAGAGGCTGCAGTGATGGACCAAGGTGTGAGGTTCAACAAGGTGAACTGCTGAGTTCTGTACTTGGGCCACAACAGCCCCAGGCAGGGCCACAGGCTGGGGGAGAATGGCTCAGTCTGTTCACCCAGTGGAAAGCGACTAAGGGGCCAACCTGGGTGGCCAAGCAGGACAATGCCATCTGGCCTGGATCAGCAGTGGTGTGGCCAGCAGGGATTGTCCCCTGTGCTGGGCACTGGTGAGGCCACAGCTCGAGTGCTGTGTGCAGGGCTGGGGTCTTCATTACAGTGAAGGGCACTCGACTGCTGCAGGAGTCCAAGGAGGGCAATAGGCTTGGTGAAGGGTCTAGAAAACACATCCTATGAGAAGCAGCTGATGGAACTGAGGCAGTTTACTTTGAAGAAGAGGAGGCTCTCAGGGGACCTCACCCCTCTCTCTACAACTGCCTCAAAAGAGGTCGTGGCCAGAGGAGGGTTGGTCTCTTCTGCCATGTCTCAAGTGGAAGAACTTTCTATAGAGCAAGAACTAACAACCCCAGGGACAAGGAAAGAGGCAAGGAAGGCAGGAGATTGACATGGCTGAGTAGGGAACTGGTGGTCAGGCCAGAAAAAGAAGTGAATGCATAGACAGCTGAAGTCAGGATAGGGATGTAAGGAGGATACAGAGACATAGGGATGGGATGAGGAAAGCCAAAGACAAGCCAGAAATAAACCCAGCAAGATTTGTAAGGAATAGCAGGGCTTCTACAGATAAGTGACTCACAAAGGGAAAGTGAAAGAAGGTGTAACCCCCTGTGACAAACAATGCTGGAAAACTGGTAAGAATGGATGAGGAGAAAGCTTGTTGAGGTACTCATTTTTTTTTTTCCTTGTAGTAGCACTTGTGAAATAATAAATCACAATGAGATGATGATGGCAATTTTAAGCATTTAGGAGAAAATAATACTTTGAAAGCAGTCTTAAAAGGTAAAGTTCAAACTTGAGCCAGATGATAAACATTGGTGTACCACTGTGAGGTTTCTGCATGGACACTAACACTTCTAACAGCTTCTACATGTTATATTAAATTATCACACAATATTGTCAAAAGCTACCGGTTTAAGAAACATTTTGGCCTGTGGGTATGAAACCTCCAATGAGCTCCATGAAATGAAGAAAAACTCCTAGTAAAGCAACACTTATAATTTACTTGGGCCCCGCGAGTGTGGTAGGAGTGGAATAACAGTAGTCCATCACATACCCTGATAGGGAAGAGGGAGTGGTCACCCACAATCTCCAGCCAGGGCATCTGCCTTTGCACCAAGCTACAGTTGAAGGTCACAGTGTGTATTAAAAGGCCTCTTGCATCCCATGTCTCAACTGAACAGTGCCTTCCTTATTCTTTTGCTTTTCCACCATGATATAAAAAAAAGTATTTCCTCAAAATAAGAGAATGAGCAATGTTTGCCAGAAAGTTATCTTCTAACTGAGCTAAGATCTGTTTGTACTGGACTTGAGCCAAAAAACTTCTCAGCCCCTTGGAGCATATTAATAATAAAAGTCAGGTACACAACTAAAAATCCTGGATTCAGCTCACAAATTAACACCGCAAAGTATATCCCACTCAGGATGGCTCTGGCCAGTCACTACATATTGTAAGACATTTTCAAGCTGGTACTTATCAGTTTCAGGATGACCTCTTTGCTCTAATATTTCTGTGCCATGAGTTTCTGAGGAGTGCTGACTTCAGGGCTGACAAGGATGCCAAAAGCTGACTGCTCTCTGCCCCCCGCTATGTACACAGAGCAGCGCAGCGCTCTCATCTGCAGGAGTCAGCCAGAGGACTCTGTTTTTGTTGGTTCTTTGCTTTCTGCATGGCTGAGGTTTTCAGTCACCAATTTGCCTCCAGGCTGGAGCTTGTAATTAAAATCTTGGTGCCAGGATTTTGTACATTCTATTCTGCCTCTAGTCAGGATGAGGAAACTTTCAAAATAATTATCCAATTTTAAAGACAAAAGTAACAAATGGCTATCCAAAGAGCTGTAAGGTTCAATATAGACTATTTCACCATACAGTTAATACAAACACCAGGCCTAAGTTTACCAGTGATTAAGACTGAAAACTCTGCAGAGCAAAAAAGAAATAAATCTGTATTGAGGGAAACTGCTGTGGTGGGAAATCTGCCCTCTACACATTACCACCCACAAAGCCATATGGGAATTCCATGGATAAATATGCGACTGCTAGTTACAGCTGGGTGGGAAACCATCTCTCTAGCCCAAGAAACACTTCCAGATTTCAAAAATGTGCCCATTCTGCACCATGGAGGCTGACCAAACTACTGCTAGTACTGAAATCAGATAGGTGAGCATTTTTGTCCAAAGTAAAATACATTACAGAACAAAATACACAGTAAGAAGATAGGTTTCAAAATCTAGAGAGTTGTGGGCAAAAATATTACATATCAGACTTTCTCATCCCTTGAGTCAGAGAACAAAACTTAAATAGGGAGTAACTTATTGCAGTCCTGACAAACTGGAAAAAATAGCATATAGGGGAATGAACAAAGCCCAGAAGAATTACAACACACGTCCCCTTTCTCTTTTCAAATATAAGTTCTTTAGTGTCTTTAGGATCTGGTCATTGGATTTTTTGGGACTGAACATCACTGGACAAGTCCAAAACACCATAATCAAGCTGGTAGTCTGATTATGCCCTGCTGTCTTCTTTCCTGATGTCTCTGTGACTGGAGCCACAACAAAAACTAAATGTTCTGATGTACCTCAGAACACTGTACCACTGTACACTGTACCTTCAGTGCCTCTCTACTTTCCACTAACCAAAAGTTTTCATCACAGATTGTCAACTACATCAGTAGACTGTCAGTGGAGTATTCAATACCTCATGTTACAAAGGCCCTTGATAAACAAACTCCATTTCACATTACTTATAAACAGGTGATTTTTCTGCATTTTTAACTGTAAAGATGTTTCAGGTAAAAGCCTGAAATCTGGAAGACTAAATGGAGGTAAATGATGACTACACTTACCACTATTACTTCAGCTAGTATTCAAGACTGTTTCTCATGCAGACATGATAAAGCTGATTATGTTATCCTGCTGCATCATATTCAAAGCACTACAGGATTTTTGTTGTTTCCTGTGCTTTCAGAACATTAATTATCTTATGCTGCTATGGCTCTGAAAATTGTAAGTACAATTGCCATATATTATTGTCTTCAACAGGTTAATGAGCATTAAATTTAATTTCACTGTTCTGACATTTCAAATAATAGACATGTAAATTCAGGATAAAGAGGGTTTTTTGACTGGTGTAGTGTACCTGTTTGTACTTTTTTGGCACACCTTATACAGGGAAAAAACCCAATACTTTTTCCAAAGCCTAATGCTTTATATAGAGAAAGAACAGTCTTCTCTAAGGATAAAAGACATTTTGGAATGCTGTGTTTGAATCCAGTGTTGCAGCATCATCTCGACTAAATTATATGAATCATATGAATATATATAGGAAAATACCCATCAAAGCACTTTGATGAACTCGAGTGTCTGAAGCATACAATGCAAATATTTTAGTAGCAGTGAAACATTGTCCAGCTGTCTCTTCTAAGCTTTCAATCCGGTTTAGCAGGAAGCCAAGTGGTCCTAGGCTGCTACATAAATTTGGTGACATCTGAAAGAAGTGGTGTGCTCAGTTGGACAGACAGGTTTTGCATGGGAATATGTCACATTAGGAAAGTTATAAAGCAGCTGGAGATTTAATACAGAATCTGTGATGGATAAAATCCAGGGCTACTGGCTGTGCTACTGACTGCCCTTAGTCACACCATCTTTATTCAACCCACACATGCAACATATTAACAATGCAATAATTAGTACACATTCCTGTCTGCTACTTAAAACTTCACTCCCAGATGCTGCTTTGGTCTGATCTCAGTTTTATTACCTTTGATGATTCCCTGCACTTCGTAATACCAGGCTCCATTGCTATTCATTAGACTCAACAGTGGCTAGGCAGACACTAGCTGAAGCCAGGTTTCTAAAAGAAATGCCCCTGCTTTTATTTCATGTGGCTAACTTCTGTAAATTACTGTAAATCCTTCCTCCAAATTCCCTGCAATATATGTTCATGCATGAGCGTACCTGGGCAAAACAATTGCAGTCACGAGGACAAAAACAGGCAGCTAGATAACAGCACAAAAATGACTTAAATAAAAAAGTAAACCGAATCAAAAAAAACCAAACTGAATTGAACATCAAACCAACCAAAACCCCCCCTCACCTAACCCAGAAAAATAAAAAAAACCTCCTTACTTTGCAGTAAACCGTCTGGTACCCCAGTCTTTTCAATTCTTTTTGTTTCTATACATTAGTAACACTACAAGGCACCTAATGCCCTCCTAGAGCTGGGCAATAAGACCTGGTCATGAATATAAATATTTCTGCTAAGCAAATGTTCATGATCTGTATGTCAGTGATGATATTTTTGTTGAAGGTATGCACATTTGGACATCCATTATCAGTAGATATCCAAAGGGTTAGTTTCCAGCATCAAAGATTTTAAACTTATTTCAATTTAAAATAAATATGAAGGGAAGAGTTTCATACAAATAAAAACTGCCACGGTTTGGCTTGTATTGACCAAAAAAATAATACTTAAAACCGTTTTTCCAGCCTCTTTGCTTATTGCTGCAGCAAAAATATGCTATGTTAAAGGGAAAAAAACCCTAATTACCTAGTTTACAACAACTGGAAATATTCACAGTAAAGCCAGAAGTTTTGAGGCTTTGCAGACATTGACTTTATTGAACATCCTGGGACTGAGTTGTTGCAAGTGTTTATATAAGTCATTCAAAAAGGAATTGGGCTGGTATTTTTGTCTGCATCGAAATCTTTTTAACATTTTTATTCAGTAAAACCCAAACTAGAAAACAAATCCTCAGAAAAATAGTAGTATATGCCTCGACTAACAGCACAAATCCTCTGAAAGTGCTAATGTTGATTTCCAGACTTTATTTCAATTGAGCTTAAGTAGATTACATTTTCAAATTTTGACTGACTTTCATCTTGCCTCAGAAAGTGTCTAAATTCACTTTCAGTTTTCTATTGTATTCCTAACTACAATTTCAAGCTTTTCCTAGCTTTTTCTGATACGTATTTACAAGAGCATCATCTCTTATTGCAAAATGAACATGAATTCAAGAATGGTGCAACAGTAAAACTTCTGTTACCTACGATGAGAAATTTTTCAGTGTGGACATTTCACATAATTTTCTGCTTCCAGATATGTTTTATGCTTCACTACTTGCTGATGGGATGGAATGGAATAAACAAATAAAGCCAACAAGCTACTCAAATTCTTTGGATTAGACAATGACTAATTAAGTGTTAGTGTCCATGAAGTGTGTCAAACCAAACAAGGGGCGATGAGAGCCTGTTTGCCACACTCTTAAACCTACTTATGAAACATATAACTGGTCATCTTGATAATGGAAAAATAAACAACAAACAACCCTAAAAGTTGGGGGTGTGCAGATTTTGTTTGACTGAAAGTGCTTGGGCAACTCACAAAGAAACCAAAGCTGATCCTGCAAACTTCTCCATCCAAGTGACATTTAAACTCAAGAAAACAATCCAAGTGACTGCAACAGAGTTTTGATATAAAGAGTGAGATCCTTAAAATTGTACATGTACTCAAAAAAAATGGAAAAGGCCACACTCACTTTCAGAATCAAGACCTCTGACACAAGATAATAAGGTGTGCAATATCCCATGGGCCAGCTTCTAGCACTGAATATTTAATTCTCCTTTTTTGGCTTGCATTATGAGTAATAAGACATTTTTCTCAGTATGAGGTTCCCCTGGGACCACCAACATCTAACACATCCAAAAGGGATGTTGGCTACACACGGTCTTGCTTAGGGGGAATAAAACTCCACTTTAGACTGCTTTATTTCAAAGAAGCACTTTCTGAGTTGTCCCCTTAGAAAAAACTACTATCACAATGCAGTTAATTGCTATTTACAAGCATTACTGTATCAACAACTTAGTCTGTTTCAATTAATATGAAATAGAATTCAACTGTCCTTCTACCCAATGTCCTAAAAGACATTAAATATAAACTTAATTTAACAACACTCTGCCAAAATGTAACAATTTCATTAAGTGGACTACCTAACACTCTTTTATTACACAACATACTAAATTATATAAACAGAATTTTTGGCATATGTGTATTTTAATTCAAAACCAGAGTTGGACAGCACAATGCAACAATTGGCAAATCACAGTCTTATCTTGGCTTTTGTAGTAATAGTGTCCAAACAAAAGTAGACATTTACTGGCAACAGCAAACAGCAGAACTCCCGTCTTTTTCTTTTCACAATTCACAGTATCATGTTGGCATTTGTTATACATTTCTAAGCACATTTTGACAGCTAAAAATGTCCCACATCATACCTCACCATAATGGCTGTTTTACATTATATTTTTGTATCTAATCCACTTAAAAAATGATGATCCAATTATTTTTGGTACAAAAGAATTCCTTAGAAATTCTGGTAATTAAATCTTGCAACCTGGAGAATTCCTTGAGTGTCCTAGGATTTTTTTTTCTGTGATCTCATATAGGCAAATTCAAGACAGCTCCTATGTAAGCAGTGTCCAAGTTGCTTCAAGCATACGAGCCATATCAAACAGATTTAAAAGATTATTGCGCTGCTGCTCTGAAGAAGCAGGAATGAGGTGAGACAGAAGTGAATTGCCACACTTTGAGCTCACTGGCTGACCTTCCAGCCTTTCCTCAACTTGTTCCTGCACACTCCAAAGCATAAAACCGCCTCCTCTCTTCAAAAACAGTAAAGAAAAATTGGTGTTGGAATGTAAGAAAACATTATAACAAGAGATAAAGGGAAGAAGCTACTTGCCCTTTCATTTCTTTGTTTTGTATAGGAGATAACTTATATAAGTGGAGTTTGGTTTAAAATAATCTTAAATGAGACATGATTGTCCTAAGGACTGCATTTGTTTGAAAACCTTATGTTTTCTGTTTTTTAACTTAACATGGATTCCATTAAAAAGAGAGGAACGATTTATCAGGATGTTTACACTTCACTCTTGACAACACTTCTGTTTAAACAGTTTTAACATTTTCCCCCAAAAATGGCATTCAGCTCAACAGAAAAAAAAAAAAATCTTAAACTTGAAAAATGTGCCTACACATTGTCAAGAACTTCAAAAGTTCTTGACAAGTACAATATATGCAGGTGTTCTACAAAATTTACTACAAGTTTTTATTTTAAAAAGAAAGATTAAGTACTTTTAAATAAAAATGAAGCTTTTATAAAGGACTGTTTGGCTATTAAATGTTTGCAGGACAGGTAGGGATCTTTTTGCTTATATATATATATATATGAAGGAAATATCACAGAGAGGTAATGCAGCTGACCTACAAATTTATTTCTATGCATAAATGGGCCATGCAAAATGCAGAAGCTTGCATGAAAGCTTCAAAATGCAAGTGCAGGCGCTGGGCAAGTGCAGCACTCATGCTTTGCTAATGATAGCTTCTCCCAGATTGTTTACCTAGTGTGCTGAGAGTGTCAACTGATGTGGAGAGCACTGGAAACTTTCAGGCATAATTAACCTCTGCAGCCTCTTAATGTAGTCTCACCTACAATCCACAGGTCCATATCAGGGAAGAGCAAAGAGTTTGTTCAGGCCCAATTGAAACATTTCACAGAGAAGTGACTGATTAAAGCCAGGCATGCAGACAGTGAAAGAAAAAAAGAAAAAAAAGTCATGTGGTGCCCATTATCTCCATGTATCAGCTGCAACAGTCCACACTTCTTCTGTGACATCCTGATGCATCAGTAGAAGACTAAGAATAGCTTTTGCTAATATATCCATCTTAGAATGACAGGAACAGGTGAAATTATACCTAAAGACTTCAGGATTTTTTTTCTTGTTACAATATGGAAAAAAGCACAATTGTAAATTATTTCCTCTCTCTCCTCATCAACACACAAACGAGAAACCTGTATTATGTTATTACTTGTTTTGTTGTAAATACAAACTTGTTTTTACCATTAAAAAAAAAAAAACCAACAAAACAAATTCATGAAAAATCATCCTGGTTGCTCAGCTTGCACTATATCCAGAACAAAAGGCAGTTGTCTTGTTTCTCATGAAAAAATGTCAAGGAAAGAAATGTTTTGCCTGGGGAATAGAAAGCAAGCATATTTCCTAACGTTTATACTAAATCCATTCACTTAGTCGGAGGAATGAAGCCAAGGAAGTAAAGGTGGAGCTCTGCCTGTCCCCTTCTACCTGTGGGACAGAGAGAGAGTGACCTAAGGGGAGGTTTCTGCAAGAAAATCAACAGTTCTGTGCACTTCTGTGCACAGCGTTAAGCCATAGTGGGTATGAGCTGCAGTTCTCTAGCATTTCTAATTCAATAAGCCCCAGCGACAGAAGCTACCTCAGCACTGGCTGGAAATGCTTACTTCTTCAGTCGTACAGGCATCAAAGTATGAACTTGAACCTCAAGTACTGACTTAGACATTTTATAAACTGTGAAACTTCTTGCCTGGACCAAGAACTTGGACACAGGCCTGTGCAAAACACAACATAGTCACTCTCTGCCTTTAGCATCATGTCAGTGAAGAGCTTGATTATTTTGGCAAAGAATACTACAACTGTCTTCTGGGCATTTTTTTCTTCAATTCTTTTCCTTTTTTGAATTAGTAAGCTGTACATGGAACTTTTGTAACCAAACATTATTTAATTTGAAAATATCACTAAATTAATTTCATTTCCCCATAGAAATAATGGGCTTCAAACAATTTTGCAATTTACCTTTCTAAATATTACGATAAAATTAATTTTTTATACTTCTAAAAGAAACAGAGAAACATCTTGTCAAACGTACGAGAGTGAAAAAGAAAATTAAATTGGACAGTTTTCATGATATATTTCTAACTAATTCCCAGAAAATGTCATGCTTCATCTAAACTGACATTATTTTGGACTTTGATTTTGTAAGAAAATCTTTCTTACAAACGCCAAAAATCTTTGGCGTTTCAACATACTTAAGAAAGCAGGGAAAACAAGTTCTTTCCCCAAAACACCCATTAACTAATATTATCCTTTCAAATTTCAAGTCGTCTTATATGCAAATCAATGAGATTTACACTTTTGACATTACACAATGTCTTACACTCACTTTTGTCTAAATCACTCATTTGTCTGCATCAATGCATTTTGACCATCACTCTTGACACAGTACTTCAACCTTTTCAACACTTTGCCCTGTCAAACACACTCTAAACCAGGCCTAGGCCATACTTAGTTTACTAATTGGGGAGAAAGTAGCTGTTGCCAAGTGGCAGAAATGAGGTTTGTTTCAAGGCTTACTAGTTTTGGCAATCTTGGTATTCTTCTTTTAGGTCTTGGACATGGTGCACAGTTCTAGTTTAAGGCCAGGCAGCTCTTGAAAGACAGTAAGTGAAAGCATTTACCTCACAAGAAAAGAACATGTCCAGAGAGATCAAACCAGAAGATCACCAAGAAATACTTCAAATTAAACTGCCCCAGGAAAGGTATTAAACCTGGGATTGAAAAACAAGAAATCTGTGTTTTCAGGATGTGACATAGTAATTAAAATCTCCAAAAAACCACATAGCTCCTTAACCTACGAGAATGTAGCTTCCTTGCTTTGCATTCAGAACAGGAAGATCAGAGAATATTCTGAGTTGGAAGGGACCCACAAGGATCATCAAGTCTAACTGCTGAGTGACCCATACAGGGATTGAAACCCAAACCTAAGTGTTACTAGCACCATGCTCTAACCCACTGAGTTAATCTCAGGGTCGAGATTTGTAGCCCTTCTACTGTAGCCCTTTGTTTGTAGCCCTTCTACTGTGGAACAGCCTATAGCCAAGGAGTATGGTACCTGCTATTGACTAAATTTGTTAATTCTGAACAAACTTGTGTAATGAACACAAGTGATAACAGGAGCTGTTGTTAGGGTTTCCAGGAGGTTTTCTTTAGTCCTCCTTTTCTGTGATTTGACACATTTTTAATTAACAGACACACACTTCTTCAGTATAACAAATGCCTGTGTCAAGGCTGTTCCTGCAACAGAGCTCCCCAGTCATCATAAATCACAGAGCAATGCTGTTTCCTTCCTGATCCTAGGACACAACGCCTGCCTTGGCTGCTTTGAAGTGATCCACCAAAGGCTGATCCACAAGAAGTCAGGGAAAGATAAGCAAATAATGGTTTTTCATATGGTAAGTTCACTGGTTACCTATTACATGACTTTACAGAACTTCTCTATTCTAGGCCAAGAGCCACAAACCACTTCCCACCTCCCCACAGCTCCCAGGCTGCCACAGACAGATGTTTGTCAGTGGGAGAGGCCATCTGGGGCTGCCCATCTTGTGGATGACACGTTCTGGAGATGTGGTAAAAATGTCATGCTGCTGTTCCACAGAAACTGCCTGCTGGAATTATCCAGTAAGAATGGTTCCAGTATGGTTTTGCCTCTGAAATTTGTGCGGATAATGAGAAGACAGAGTTTCTACAGTAGTTTGAAAGAACAAAAAAATAAGGAGTTTATTGTAGGAATTCAGAGCGCTCCTACTTCCTCACTGCACCTTGCAGCACAAAGAATTATTTTTTAATTTCCTTTTCCTTTTTATCCCACAACTGACCTTTTCTTTTGGCTATTTCAGCCTTCTGCAAAGCTGGAGAAGCTTTTCCAGGACTGGCACAGCTTATGAAATCAACTGGTATTTACTCCTGGACTAGGTTCTAAGGTGTTGAAATGACAGTCTTGATAGGAATTGAAATCACAGTGTGAATAAATTGACTACTTTATATTGCCAACTTCACAGAAATACTAGAAATACATAACTGAAATCCTGAGATTCTAGACTGGGTAAAAACACCAGGATTTTGGTAATTTTATTTCAAATGTCACCCAATTTTTAACACTCCCTTTACTTTTCTTTTCCCTTTTAAAACATCATACATCCCCTTTATGAATCATGCCTGAAGGAAAAAGAAATCTATACCAGTTACTCTATGCTCCTTCCCCAGATGGAGCTTAGCTGTTTTCCAAACACTCCAGTGTATTCTTGATTCAGCTAACATAATTCAGAATGGCTGAAACCTTGTATTTATGCCAGCAAAGCTAAGACGTGTGATTTTGCTTGCAGGAAGGTTTGAAATGCTAACATGAGTTGGTGAGATTCAGTAACCTCCAGCTGAGGAGTCAGAACAAGTTCCTAGAAGGCTTTTCCTCTTCTCACTTCTGGTAATGATGCCCTGATTGCAGAAGTTTCTTTTCAGACTTGTTTCTCCTGTTGTTCTGTAAGCAATTCTCCTTGATTCCTGGATAAGTATCTTCTCTTCTATTAAATCTCTCCTAAACATTAATTTATCCATAGAAGCTTAACAGCATGAAAAGGGAGCAATTAAAACTATGAATTTAGACTCCATATGCAAAATCTGCTGGTTTTCCAACAGTGTAATTTCAAAAAGACAGGCTCTCTACAGATGATATCTGCAGTGAATACATTAACAGCACTTTAAACATTTATCTTTCCTGATAAAACAAACCTTACAGGTTACATGCAACTCCTTATTTGGTTAATTAAAAATACCTAATTATCAAACATTGCTAGCTTCCTTTACTCTACTGTCTGATGGGCATTTTTACCAAGAGACAACACCACTGTATTTAGACAGAATTGTCTATTGTCTCTCTTTAATCACTTTTGTAGACTTTTCTGCAGTTTTCTATATCTTTAATTATTGTTAAATTTGTCATCCAGTCTGCCATAAATATACATCTTAGTTGGAGAAATACTCTGCTATAAAAATTGAACAGTATTGAACAGAACCCTTGTCCTTCAATTCCCCTATCTATTAAGAATGAGAACATCATCCTTGTATTGTGAACACAAAATAATGAACAGAATAGAATCATTAGTCCATGGCTTTAGAGTGGAATAAAGTTTGAGTAAAGCTTTGAGCAAAGATAAAATAGAGAAAATCCTGCTCTCTGCCTCAGTGCCTGTCTCCAAAGAAGAGGAAAATAACAGCCGTATTTCAAATTTGGATTAGGGAATGACTGCAGAGATGAAAAATTCCAACATTGGATAGTGAATCTGGGAACTATAACATATTAATAGATTTTTCTATAACACATGGGAATTTAAGTACTTGTTACAATTGGTTTTGCTGCAAGTCAACAAACTTTCAGCTACTTCTTACCAAAAGTACCCATGGAGTTTTTGTCCTGAATATAAATACAGTAAAACAGTCTGTTAGCCTAACAGACTCTGCAATACTGTCTCTTTCTAAAGAACTCTTACCCAGTTGAAAAGTTCACCTTACCATATCAGTTATTTTTGTTTAGAATATATTAACTTTTTGTTCCTAATGGAAGCCAGTTAGAAAAATGAGGGTGAGAGGTTAAACATACATCTGGTCTCCCTATTTAACATAGAGCTTTATCTTTTGCATGTTGCTGATGATAATTTAGAAGGGAGGGGGGCACAAAGGAAAAACACATTTGTATATTTTTCTGTTATGAAAACGGCAGCCTCCATTTTTCATTTGACATATGAAATAGCTGTGCCATAAAAGCCTGTGCTTTTCAGCTTTGTGTTTAATTGTTGGAGCCAAGAAAAGGAGGTGAAGAAACAAGACAGATTTTACTTGGGCTGGTAGGACATAGTAGGCTATAGTAAGCATGGCTCTCATTATGCTTAAGTGAATTAGTCTGTTTCCTTTAAAAAAAGGAGGGGGTAAAAAAGGGGAGATTAACAAGCCACCAAGGACCTGCTGTAAGACTTTGACACTTTTAGTGGCTTGTGACAAATGACTTGTGAGTATTAGCTCTCCTCCAGAATCAAAAAACAAATCTACCATTTGGATAAGGAATGCAAAAAGAAAAAGAAAAAAAAAAGAAAGGTAAAAAAAGCAACAACAACAAAGTCTGCTACAAGGTCATGCTGACTAGGACTCATTACTAGTGGAACAAGAGAGCTGAAGAACAGAAAAGTTCTTTAACTGACTAAACTCTGAAATTGCTTTTGGATGTCTTGAAGTCTCTAACATTTGTCATCCTTTCCTAGGTAAAGAATATGTTACAGTCCTTCTGAAAGGATTCATGTGTTCAAATATTGCTACAATACCACATATTTCTACTTATTCTCAAGAGGTGTTTTGGGCCTGGGATCAGCTTAAAGGCTCTCCTCTGCACTCATTCCAAGAGCTTAATATCTTTCTTGTGCTGGGGCAAAATATAAGTGTGCTTTTCAGTCAGGCCTCTACAGATTCTTTGGAAACTTCATTTTATATGCTACATTAGCTGCACTGTCCTGCAATCTACCCTTGCATTGCCAGTATATCTGAAAAGAGAATTTTGCATGTAGAACTTCAATAGCTTAGCACACAAAACACATTTATAAATGAAGTAATTATATATATATATACCGACTCTTTGGAAAGAAGAAATATTCTGAAACATCAGTGAAAAAATATTTAGTCGAATCCCCAACATTAGGAGTATTAGAAAATGCCAGGTGCAGTTGACTCCAACACCAAAATTATGTTCACTTCCCCATTATGGGTTTAATGAAATCTCATCTATAACTTCTTGCATAAAATACAAGGTATTAGAAAGAATTAATATTTTTCTCTACTGGGTTTTTTGGCTAATCGTTAGATAGTTTTTTTGAGTCTGCATTGTTATGTAAGCACATGAATGTAGACCTCACATGTGTGACTCCTTTTTAAAAGATTTTGAACTGTGATTAAGTTTTGGAGGTCCCTGGCTAAGAGACCTGACTCCACTTCCTCCAGTGGCAGTTTTTTTAATAGCATTAAGATATTTATTAATACAAGCATTGTGTTTTTATATAAAAATTTATTTTGAGTGAAGGAGTTACTGTAATTCTGTTGGTATTGAAAAGCTGTATCAATCTTTACTATGTCCTTAGTACAGTTGGAAAAAAAAGGTCTTGCTGACCTTTATGGTCTACTGTGTACATGTATAAAATTAACAAAACCAGGAAAAGGAAGAGCTCTACAAAATAATGAATATAGATATTTTACAAGAGTGTTTGTCTCTAAATACTCATCTTTGCAAAATATTTCCTGTTTCATAAAGAGAATCAGCTGTAAGCAGAGAGCACAAACGCATGTGTGGCAGAACTAAAGGAATAAAGCAAGCATGGTGAATTTTGAGCAAATCTGGATAATGCTTTGAGGAATTATTTGGTGTGTGGTCTGAGGCAAGAAGCCACAGAGAGGCGGAAGTTAATCTTATGTACTCCCCAGCTGCAGATATGTCTTTTTGAGAGCTGACTGCAGCAGGAGAAACTGAAGAAATGACCAAGAGACCAGATTAATTCCACATGAGCCAAGTGTCAGCCTCATTATAAGTGTTTTCACTAAAGTTGAAAAGACTTTAACTTGGATGGCTGTCATTTCAAAGCAAAGTTGTGACATGTAGAAGTAATTGTAATAAATTAAACTGAAAGAATAATGTCTGTGACACTAAAGGGGAAGTATCAATAATTTAAAAAATGGTAGAAAATAAATAAAACCCAAATAAATAATTGCAGTAGGTTAATTCCAGTAAATTGAAAACATTTCAGGGAAATAAAGGCACTTCCAAAAATACACAATACTTTAATACAAGAAATGTTAGGATATCATGCTCAAATTTCTTTCACTGATAGGCCTGACAGTAAAGACAGTGAAATAACAGATATATTTTAACTGGTTTAATCATGGAATTCACACAGATCCTTGCGCTGAAACACCATAAGGCTCATACCTTCAAAGCAAAAGAAATTTTAACATTCTTGTCATTACAAGGTTCATACAGTAGAAACAGATCCACTTTTACAGTACAGATCCAATATGTGCCTTCACTCAAGCTATTTGGTTAGGAGCTATTTTGACATTAATTTTTGTTTTATGCTATACAAAAAATCTTTTGGGTAATTTTGGCAGAACGCTTGCAAGAGGGGTTGTATTGTAATAAATATTCTTTTGAGACTTAAGAGTTTGAAAGACAAAAATACTTTAGTCTGAGAGAATTAAGAAGTAGCCTTTTCTTCCCTGCTCTATAGAAAGCCAAAACTGCCCTTACTACTCTTTATATCCAAACCTTTCAGTGAAGAGATGATTACCTTCTGGGTGTTTAGCTGTTTGTTTTTTTTTTCCTGGCTCATCTTGGTGTTACTGGTGTGTTTCACAAATAATTGCCTTTCATAATACTCTTGCTTGTGTAGGAAGTATTGCTAACTTCATTTTATAAGCAGCAAAGAGCTAAGGGGAAAATAGACTCAAATACTCTCAGAAATTTTGAGGTAGAATGGATAACCAACATATAAGACATTATTTCCTAATACTTTATGGAATTCCATATACACAAAGTTTTATTCCTGCAGATTATCCTTATGCTAAATTGCCTAGACTTCGACCCTCTCCCTTTAAGCAGACTCCTATGTGGTGCTACTTGACAATCCCCATGAGGACCATTAGTAACTCTGAGGATTCCCTCCGTTTCTATTATCCCCTCGGTAGTGTCACAGCAAATGGTGAAGGACAATTATTCCTGCAATCCTACACCATTACTCTAGTCTGCATCTGTTTCAGTCTTGTTTTGAGACAAAAATCCACCATAGTCATTAAAAATCTTTCTGAAGTTCAAATGCCCTGCAATCTCTTCTATAAATAAAGCTAGTGTTGGACTTCTTTCCCTCACAAACTCAACTGAATGGCTGTTCTGTAAAGTATTTCATTCAGATGAAAAGTATTTTCTCATCCAAAACCCTATAGCAAGGCATTTACTTCAGACAGTAATCTTTCTGCCTTCCATAGAGTGTTCCTCAAATGTTTTTAGTATGTTGGTGTGTTCAGTCTTGTAGTTCCTTAATATACAATAATCACTGCTTTTAAGCAATCAGCAGTTGCTGTTCTTGACTGGGTTTTGTCATATGTGAAGAGGAAGTACCAAGGAATAACTAATATAGAGTTGCTACATAGTTTAAATGCCATGGCATATACAGGCAGGGTTCCAATTGCCACTCTTCAGGCTACTCAGAGACAGAAAGCTGTGAATGAAATGATCTGTTCACAGCACCTGGAGCACAGATTTCTTTTTAGCCTTGTCACCCTTTCCCTGTCCTGGAGTGTATGCCACTGTATGTCGGAAACAGGGAGCATCATCATCCCCAGGGTGGATGCCATCACCTTGTATGATCTCAGTATCTCCCTCCATCATTCTTGGCCTAGGAGTGGGGCTGCCAACAAAGCAAAACCCAAGAAAAGCAGTGAAACTGCTTATGCTGAATCTACCTTCAAGCCTCAGAAAGGGCATAATTTGTACCTCACGTAATTTTCTATTAGCTGATTAAGCGGTGTAAAGTGTACTCGTTGGAGTAAGAAGCGAGTCATTGCTTATGTGAGCTCACAGGTGTTTAGAAGCAGAGGTCATGCTGCTTTACGAATGAAAGCTATCAGACATGACATTAAATGTCAGTGTTCATAAGAACTGGACTTGCACATGGGATTTGATCAGCATCTTCACCTCTAAGAAGCTGAAATTGTTTCTCAATTGTTTCACAATTTCCTTCCATTTCTTACATTCTATCTACTTTCTAAGCAATTTCTGTCAGAACCACATGAAGTGAAAGTTTAAAGAGCTTGCAATTGTTTATATGTCAGAATACCTGCTGAAACTAGGTTTGTAGCAATTTACTGCTCCATTTTACACATGCTGGTGCCTTAACTCAGCTCTTCAGCCGAAATACGAACTGTTGACCCAGCTACTTGTAAGGGCAGCACCAAAACCACACATCTATCTTGTATGGGAGGTTATCTTTTCAGCATCCCAAGAGAGAGAGTAACCAAGCCTAGATACAGAAGCAGACTAACAGAGAGCAACCCCACCTTGGATGATGACCTTAACTCTAGACTCTTCTGCATCTTTTCATGTTACCATTAATTTTGCAGTTACAGATCCTCAGTGAGCACAGAATTTCTGTGTTGCAGTTATTAGCACTGGTGTTTTGACAAGGGAAAGGTGTCCTGTCATCAGAATGTGAACCACATGCACCACCCTGCTTCCTCTGAGACAGGGCAGAGAGGCAGAGTCATGAGCCCAGGTTACAGTTCAGGGGAAGGTTTTCATTAGCTTGTCTCCAAGGGAAACGTGCCACAGGTACTAAGATAATTCATGAGGATGAGAGGTACTTCCAGATCAACTTCCAGATTGCCCTGTGCAGGATCAGAAGTTGGCCACAATAGTCATTATGAGACCTTCTGACTTGGGATATTAAACAGTTCTATGGCTTTATAACATGGTTTACGCTTTTGGTGTTTACATTCAGGAAAAAACGTAGAGCAAAATAAGTATCTGGGAAATAAATGAGAAAAATCCTTTTTCTGTTGAGGTTAAAAGACTGCTCCAGAAAACATCAGAAGCTCTAGCATCTCCTAAGATGTAACAATAAAATTTTGAAAAGAATACACTAAACATGCAGTCTTATAAAACATTAATTTTGTTAAATGCAGTCATCTCCCATTCTAGAGCACACATTTTTCTCTTGCTCACTGTAGCAAAAAACTTGTAACTATGTCTCTGTTTCAAATCTTAACGATAAGCTTGCAAAGTATGACATATTTGACAACACTAAACATACTAGCAAGCAAAATGCTCTATTCTACCCTACTCCATGCTCCAAAAATCAAACTGCTTGGAACTCTAGAGTACCTTGATGCAACAAGGTACATATTATATGTATCTTGTATATTTGTTAAAGCAATACTTAATTTGTCATCAGGAGTAAAGCAGGTTATTAATCCTCTTGGGGAGGATAAAATGAAGAAGAAAACCCTAGAGCAGGTACCAGATGGTATCCAATATCTACAGAGTAGGGTCAGAGAAGACACAAAGAAATTTGGAGTGGAAAGTTTGTACCCTAAAACCAAGCACATACTTTTATATAAATTCAAAAGGCAACTTAATGTCTTCATAGTTTCTGTGAGCAAACAGATGTTACAATGAGATCAGACAGGACAACTCAACATTGCTGGCAGTTCACAGCTGCCAAAAGGGGTAAGCCACACTCCCCCTCTCCCCAGTTCTCTCCCACTCATGACACATGCTGCCCCTATTTCTTTCTTGTCATCCTTTCTAGTACTGATCTGGTACTTGTCACACATCCCACCCACTTCCTCTAATGCGGGCACAGCATCATTGATTTATACCCAGTCTCCACTTAGCACTGTGCCTTAATTCCAATTAAATAATGTCCTGAATGATTCCAAAATGCTTCAGCTTTCCCTCCCCACCTCCCACACATGCTGACTACAGCTGCACAACTGTGTGTCAGGAACCTAAAAGAAAACTTACATTTCATTTATTTCTATGCAATGTTTGAACCTCTAATATCAGGGGCAGAAGAAAGAAGAGCAAAGAGACTCCTCACAATTACCCCCCTGCCCCCACAACCCCCTCATTTTCACTGCTGCTCCCCTTGTAGGAAAACAAGTCAGGAATGGCAAAAAAACAACTAACTGTCCTTCACATATGTTTTCCACCATGAAAGGAACAGGCATCATATTGCTTTCCTAAATCAAGGTTTATGAAAGATCTGATCTTTATTTTTATATAATATTCACAATCATTTATGTTCCTACTATCCATAACCTTTTTCTCTCTCTGACAATAACAAAAAATGTGGAAGAGGGGAAAGAGAAAAGGAATAAAACTATTTGGTGGAGTTTCAACATTTCCTTTTTTTTGAAAGTCAGCTTCTATGTGTGTGAAAATTCCTCTTTAACTGTAGAAGATATACATTACTGACAGATTATTTAGAGGTAAATGTGAAAGGAGACAGGCTAATAATTCTTTAGGCTAACTATAAAATAGGGGAATGCTTTACAGCTGACATTGTGAATATATCAACCCAGTAATTGGATGCACGTGTTAGTAGCAGTAAAAAGGCACTGTCCAGTTGTCCACCTTACATGGGAATCTACTTTGAGCGTATTCCTTGATTTACTGTTGCAATTAGAACTGAATGTTCAAAGAAAGAACACAAGTGACCTAATTTAAAAACAGTGCCTTTAAAGCCACTATTTAGTATGAGACTTGGGTTACTCAAAACCATTTCTTTGCCCTGCAACTTCCATTTGTTGCACTGTACTCATGAACCACCATAATCAATTTTAATAATATGCACAATTAATGAATTCAGCTTTAATATCCATTCAGTGATTAAGGATTTAGCCACTTCCTCCTAACTCCTACCCTTGAAGATTTTAATTTCTCTTCATAAACACAGAGAGCTTTCCCAGGCTGACTTTTCAAAACTTCATGAAACACTGTTTCTTGTCTCATTTTTACTATTTTGTAACCAACAGAGATGTTTTACAACACATTGGCACAAGAAGCAGAAGCAATTAGGGGAGCTAGGGAAAGATCCCTCCAGTTAACAGAACTAAACCTTGCAAGCACCCTTGACTACTTTTCTGTGTTTAAGCATCTCAGCAATGAAAGGATGCAAGATAGCCAAATATCACATAAAAATAAACTGTTGAAGTAAAAGAAAGAAAATTTGTTTGACAGGTACACACAGTTAGACTAGTGGCACTAATACACCTACCATCTGAGAAACAAACGTGCTAAGATTAACTAAACCTGTCCTCCATTTCTCATCTGGTAGTTTGGTACCCAAAGTGAGCAAGGGTTACTTTTCCATGGAGCCTCATCAAGCTGACTGGTTGGCAATGCTGATAAACAAAATATTTGTGTTTTTCCAATTGACAAAGAGGCCATAGGATGATACATCCCAGAATATTAGGATAAAGTAGTTCAGTAACATGTACAACTGCAAGCAGTAGTAGTAGCAAGTGTTTAAATGAGAAAACTGAAACTTCAACCTGGTGCTACTTTGGGGAAAAAGAAAGTGCAAGAACTTGATTCAAAAAACTCTCCACAAAATAGGAAACAAGGTTTTGTCATAGCATATCAATTTCAAGAAGGGAGTATATAAGAAATCCCAAGCTGACCAAGTAATTTCTCTGCTTTGTTGACACTATCAGCCCAAATACTAAGCCTAAAAATAGAAATACATTATTTACATATACACTTTTTCCTAGTTAGAATCTATCTTGTGCAGTCATATTACTTTCTCAGAGGAAAAGTCAGCAATCTATATCACTAACTGTCACAAATATCACAACACTTGAACAAAACAAACAAAAAAACCAGGTACCTGCGATTTTTAAGTTAAGACACAGGTTAACAAGATTTACCCATAGAAAGGTTTTTCTTTTTTTTACATGAAAGGGTCTCTGCAATAAATGAGAACTCCCCTATTGCAGGATCTGATCTGACTTTCATTTGAAGTGAAAAGGCCCCTATTCACACAGACAGTTCAAAGACATCTGAAAGTCATCTTAAAATGCCTTAATTTCAAAACAGAGGATCTTATCCTATGAGTGAATGCATCCAAGATGTTTCAGAAGTGTAAGCACATTCTATACTGCTCACTCAGCTAATGCCATCTTCAAGGGAAGTTTTGACCGAGCCACTACCTGTGAACCCTCCCATTAAAACAGAAACGTGGCATCTATAAACCCGTTTGTCCCTTGTTTTCTTTCTTCTGGGGTTTTAGGAACAAACTTCCATTTGCTCCTAACTCTTGGGATTTTTTTTCCCAAGTGGCTATAAGTTAGATTTATGAAGACAAAAAGACTTCTTACAACTGTGTATTTTGAAAAGATTTATGGCAGGTCTACAGTATCAGCATGGAGGGTCCACAAGGCAGGAATGCAGTAAGGGCAACAGGAGAGTGTCATGTAGACATTAAATAGTACAATTCCTTCCACATTCATAAATCCTAAGTGCCTACGGTTTTGTACTGCTGGCTATAAATTATATAACTGAGTTCTACAGACAAAAAAAACAAAAAACAAAACAAAACAAACAAAAAAACCCCCCAAAACAAACCCAAAACCAAACCCACAACAACAACAACAACAAAACCCTGAAAGTGAGAAATCGTGTCCTTTAGAACATAAACATTTCACAGTAAGGAGCCTATGTTTCAAATTACTTCACTCATTATTTCCTATTTTAAGTATTTTGATTGGTAAAGCCATAAAACAGAACTCTTTAGAGAGTAAACCAGCAGAACCCTAATCAGTCTTTAGAAAAACAGTGGAAAGTTCTCACATTCATTTACAAACATATATGATATGGAGTCAACAATCCCAAACTGTTAGTTTACAAAATGTTCAATAGCAAAAGGGTATATTTTACCAATTACTTTAATCTGCTTGGAGCTTCATAACTGATTTTAAGGTACTACAGCACTTGATTATTTTTCTGCACCAAACATACGGCAAAAAAAAAAGAGTTCAAATGAAGTATACTTAATCAGAATGTATTTAATGCTACTTTTCTGTATATAACCCAATCTATAATACAAATACCTATTTTTATATCAAGTAAATATGCACACAATTAAAATTCTCATTAGTAATGTTCAGCACTTCTAGTAGTTGAGTGGTTGTTTACAGTCTTTTCGGCTAAAGAATGAGGCTCAAAACTTTCTTGCTTTCATTCACTATATTGTTAAGCTTATCCCACGCTAACCAAAGCAAAACCAAAGACTATCAGGGACTTCAAGAGTTCCTAAAGCTTAGTATAAAAGATAATTGAATACTCAGAAGAAAAACCCAAAATAGGTTAGCTTGTGGGAAGAGGCTAATTATTTCTTGCTAGCTCCCCTGACATACATTTTTTTCTGCAGCCTTCAGTGCCTTTTTCTTGAAATAGTCCACTTGGGTTTGTCAGAAGGCAACAACTCAATAGAATATCTGCTGGTGCAAGCCCTTTTGGCTTTGCTTGAACTAAACTATCTCACATAGTTGAGGATGCAGACCCTTCTCTGAGCAGAGGTGACACCAGGCAGTGGCTGTGCCGCCATCTACTGTAGGTTTTGCATAGCACTGCTTGGTCCAAAGCCCGCAGGAATCCCTCCAGCAATTCTTCCCACTCAACTCCAGGCTCAGTGACACAGCCTGCAGTCCCTGAACTTGTACCTGGGTAACAGCCTGATCCTGCAGTCTTGGCTCAGGCACAACTCCCTTCACAGACAGAAGGTCAGCTGCTGCTAACAAACTATTGTGTATTTTGTTATTCTCCAAATAGTAAGGTCTGTCCTGCAAATTTGAAGTTTTTGTGCCCTTATAGTCCTGTGAACAGCAACCTTAGAAGTCAATTGAAAATCGTATAGTACTGAGACATACATTCCAGTTTTCTTGAACCAGCTTATCATATATCATGTAGTTTTCATGCATAGCAACCATTAATTGGAGAGACACAGAGAGTTTCAACATCTTAATCAAGAGAACTGTGTGAAAGTCAGAATCTGCACACATGAAATTCCCTCTCAATTTTAATACATGTCTTAAGTTTCTCTTGGTGATCCTAAAGCTCAAGCTATAGTGAAAGCTTTTGCAATTGGTCTTTGGAGGATTTTTGGATTTGTTTGCCTCTCATCTACATCATGTGTGTAAACCTCCAGAAAACGTTACAGCTCTCTTTCTTTGTGCTTACGAAGGGCTCTGTCAAGAACAGGGGCAAGGAACTTCACAGCTGTGCTGCTGCAGGACAAGGTAGTAGTTGTATTTTCAGGACCAACTTCCAGATGTAAGGAACAACAGATTAAAGTGTCCTACATCTATCTCGTGACAGACACCTCCAGCCACGCCAAGTGCTGCAAGTTCCACCGGGCTTCTGACTGAACAGTCAGGAACCACCTGGTACTCCATAGGTATAGGAAGGATGATGGAATAGTTCCAAGCAATCAAGTTGGAATACAGTTGCCAGAATAAACTTTAATTTAGTGCACTCCAAACAATATTTATAGAGCAAATCCACAAATGCTGCTTGAGCCGTTTAAAGGCTGGAGATTAAACTGTTTTCTGAATGTTTATTCTGACTTTCTCCAACTGTTCTTCATACTTGACAGTGCTTAATTGGCAGTGAGCCATGAAAGCTGTTGTCTAATTACGCAGCACATCACGATCTTACAGACCTACTGATAAGGCTTTACTGCAGCATAAATGGATTTTAAACATTAGCATATGAGAAAATTAGCCTCCAAATTAAAATATTTCAATCTTGTGTGTCAATAGTCACTCTTATTTGTTTAGGAGTACATGGTTTCAGAGGGAGAAACTAATTTTAGAAATTAAATAGCCTGTAATGTTAAACAGGCTACAATTTAGTGGCCTCCCTGGCTAACTCTATGCATGGCAGAAATCTATTCACATGTAATTACTTCTTTCAGACCATATAAAAGATACCATATCTTTGCATGGAATCAGTCCAGCTGGGGATTTTATGATAGCAGCATTATGATAGCTACACAGGATGCTGTGAAAGACGCAGATTTAGTGAATTCACTTGCAGCATTTTGTTACACAAACAGCCTTGAATAAAGGCGTAATAAATATATATTTTTAATGGCCTCAGACTATGTTTTTACAGAAAACACAATTTCACACTGCATATTATAATGACTATTAACAACATCGAACTCTGACTTCTGTCAGCTGGGTGGTAATAGTCTTGAACTGAAGGATGTACACTAGGTCTGCCTTTGTAAATACAGTAGGGAAGCTACAAGTTTTATGATGACTGCAGTCCTTTCTTCACTGTACATAATTTTCAGTGATAGGATGCAATTATGTATAATAAAGGCATTGTCTTGCTTTTATATGAAACAAATCACATTCTCCTCTCTTTCAGCAGATACTCTGCAGATGTGACAGTAACCATTACTGAGAAGGCAAATTTTCTTTCTAGTGCACTGACCAGGGAAACCAGGAAAACCAGGACACACCATGCACATCCCCTCCCATAGTTGTGGGGGGTTGTTCTTGCATGTAGCCTGAAAAGGTAGGAAGATGTATATGTGCGTTTCAGTATATTCTACCTCTTCTTGGCAGGATTTTGCAAAAGTTCAAGCATGTGGATAAGTTTACTCACTGACCAATTCTGCTGGCTAAGTGGAACTGCTCAGATGTGTAGTTACTTCCCTGAGTACACTGCTGAGTGTACTCAGGTACAGAGGGACACCTTACAGCTCTTTTTGGCAGCAGTGTGCTATACAGAACAGTTTGCTGTTCTCAGAGATGTATGCAAAGCTTTCAGAATCCCATTTTAGGGGTGCTGTTCTCCTCCAAATTCAAAGCTAATCCAAGAAACACCATTCTAGGACCTCATTCCACACAAATCCATCAAAGTTAAGCCTCCCTCATGGCTCTGTCTTTTAAGAATTTACCTTTCTGTGAAATATAGAAAGGAAGGTGGTAAGTTCAGCTGCTTTGACATCTAAAGGATTTACCAATATTAGAGTGGATGATAAAGCATGAATTTGCAAGGTGGAGGAAGTGAAACTGACACGTGGTATTTCAGTCCTTTTCTCACTGTTTGTAAGGTTATATTATAGGTATTTACTAGAAATACAGCTGAACTAACAGCAGTGTCTATCATACAGCATGGCAACCTGCTGAAATACTCCGTATTTTACACATTAGCTAACAAGGGATCTACTTAATTCACTTTCAGCTGTTTTAATTTAACAGCAGATTTATTCCTGGGTTTATCTGGATTTATGTAAAACAACACAAGATCCAAAATGTGGTTCTTTACCAGCAAAGAAAGTCTTAGAGCTTCCTCGGGTTGCATAACAGAGCTTATTTTCTCAGCATGTTCCTATAGTAGGACATGGTCACTTAAGACTTGCAAGAGAAAGCAATAATTGTGATTTAGTGCAGTTCAATTTGAGATTGCACAGGCAGGAAAACCAAGTAAAGGGTACATTTCTAGCGCTAGCAGCCAAAAATACATTACCAGAAGCATGCTATTACTAAGCATCTAATTAGTTCTAGAGAAAAGCTCGAAACTTCAGCAATGGAGACTGCCATATGACTTTTGCTCTGAAATAATTTATTAAAAAAGAGAGAGAGAGAGAAAGAAAAGGACAATGAAACGCGTGTGAGGTCTGTGGGAAGGCAGCCCCAGATGTTTACAATGGAGCGAGTAGCGGTATAGCGGCGCTGCAGCCCGGGACCCGCGGGGAGCAGCCCGGCACCGCCTCCGCCGCTCCGCGGGCGGCAGCGCGGCCGGCACCGGCTC
>VXBR01008903.1:338077-578295 GCA_013400215.1 Cisticola juncidis
CCTGCGCCCCCTCCCCTCGGCGGCGCCACCTCTGCCTTCCCTCCCCGGCCCGGGGCTCGGGCGCTCGGCCCGGGGGCAGCAGCCCCCGCCCGGCAGCGCGGCGGCGGAGCCGTACTTACTGAACGGGCAGTTCTCCTTCTTGGTGCCGCTGACCTTGCCGTTCTTCTCGATCTTGAGAAAGTACTTGTTGTAAGAATAGAGCTTCCTCTTGCGCACGTCTCCTTGGAGGTGATTGTAGCTCCGCACGTGTCTCCCCGCACTGGAAGGAGAGGAGAAGGACGAGGGGAAGGAGGAGGATGATGAAGAAGAGGAGTTGGTGGCCTCCGGGGACAGCATGTCCTGGCCGAGGTCATGGCAGGTGACAGGCACAGAAGACACCAAGAAGAGCAGCAGCAAGCAGCAACAAGGCAGGTGGGAAAAGGCTGAGGCACCATTTGTCAGTATCCATTTGCACATTGTACTGAAACTCTGGGCGCTGGAAAATGTCTTATCAAATGAAACATACTGGAAGGGTAAAACCTGGTAAAAGGCAAGTGGAGAGACGGTGGTTGCTGTTTCTGGTTAGATTCCTCTGAGCTCTGATCTGGCCTGAAGTAAGTGCACCAACATCCATAACTCAGGGGACAAATCGCCTCAGAAGCTGCTGCCTTTTAATCCTTCGAGTCCTCCCTCAGAGAAAAGAGCTGTTGGTTGTTGGTTTTGGTTTTTGGTTTTTTTGTTGGTTTTGGTGGGGTTTTTTTGGGGTGGGGGGGTTGCTGTGGTTAATCCTCTTTCCTTTTTCCCTTCCCCACCCCCCCACATGCACACACACTCCCCAACCTGGTTTGAGACTTTCCAGTAGTTATTTTGTTCTCTTCCTCACTCCTTTCTTCACCATCTTAAATGCAGAAAGGTCTGAAAAATAGATGACAGCAAAGTCAATGACAACAACAAAAACAAAGACTAAGAAAAATAATAACCAGCAGAGAGGGATGCCGGAATGGATTTTTCACACATACACCTTTACACACACGCGCACTCACACTTTGTGGCTTTGCACCTTCTTCTGATCCCCACCCTCTTGCCTTTTTGCAAATCCCAAACCAGTTGCACAACTCGTCCTTTTCTCACTGACAACCCCAGAGGAGGAAGTTTCTTTGTTTTGCTTTGAATTCTCCAGAACAGTATTAAAAAAAAAAAAAACGAGAGAAAGAGAGAGGGAGAAATCCCAACTTGTCCCCCCGCCCTTCCTTTCCTTTCCCTCCCCCTTTGGTTGTAAACAGGTTGGAAGCTGTAGCTTAAATGTCAGCGATTACAAGTCAGAGGTGGGATGTGCCTCTGGTGGTCAGCCCTTATTTGCAGGGGGTCAGGCGGTGGTGGGACATCTGAAACCTTTTTGCAGCTGGAGCAAGCGGTGCCTGCTGCGGAGGCAGCCCCGGGAGCTGCCCTCGCTTCCTCCCGGGCTGCGGCAGCCGCGGCAGCCGCCGCCTTCGGCTCGCTGCTAATTGCTCCTAAAGCGTCCTTCTCCTCGGAGCGCCGGCCACCAGCATGGCTTAGAGACTCATGCTTTACTAATTTCCCTGTCTTCCAAGTTGAACCAATCGCCTCCGGGGAGGCTTCCCTCCCCCTTCACTCTTCCCCCNCTTCCCCTAAAAGTCCCCCCAAACTAACAAAAACCAACCCCCAAAACCCCAACTTGTTTTCTAGTGGAGGGTTTTATTTTGTTTTTTTTGGCAGTGAAGTGATTGAGAAAGCCACCTGGAGCTTGTTGCCTGCTAGATCTCCCCCTCCCCCCCGCTGGAGGAGGGGTTGGGTGGAGAGGTTGGAAAGGAGTATATACTACAGGCAGACCCTGGAAAAGCAGATTATATGCTGGTCAGAGAGAGTAAAAAGGGAAGAGACATAATTAGCTCCTTTTCCTTCTTCTCTGCCAGCTTCCATGGAGGTCTTTCTCCCTCCTTCAATGAATCACTGATTTCTCGCTTCCGTTGCTGAAATAAAAAGTTCACACTTTAGCCTGCTCTTCCTTTTAAGCGTCTCAAGATTTATTGTGCCTCTTTCCCCACCCTCACTCTCCTTGTCTCAAAAGAAATCAGGGCCCTAAATGACCATTTTCTAATTGCTAACATGAGTCGTTTACTGAATCACGCGTCTGACTTCAAAGCAAAAGGGATTTTATTGGCATTGCAAAGGTTTCCCCATAAAATCTGTCTGAATACTTTGCTGTCTTTTTAATTTTTTTTAAAACTAGTGCAGTTCCCCTTGCCAGAAAGAAACAATTTTTCCATTTTCAAGGCTATTTTAAGAGATTTTTCATGGAGGGGCATATGTTGTTGGTTTTTCCTATGATTCCATGACTTCTAGTGGATTTATCATTTCACATACTGAGTGTTATGACAGATTCATATTTCTAGCCCATCTCTGAACTGTCAACTTTTCCAGTAATTAACAAGCATCTTCCATATGATGTACTATCTTTTAACACCAGAATAAAGCATCAGGAACTGACAGGGTATGGGCAGCATGTAAGCTATTTTGTTTTAATCAGTATTTAGAGTTGTTAAATGTCTGCTTTGGAATACAATTGGATGATTGAACATTTGCTATGAGAATGGAATATCAGGGAAACAGCTACAGAAACACAGTGAGTAGCTCAACAAGTAGCTCAACAAAACTTCTTTTACATAAAGGCAGTTAAATAATGCAGATCAGTGGAATGCAATGGAAAACCTCCTAT
The DNA here is from genome assembly GCA_013400215.1 of Cisticola juncidis. NCBI lineage: Eukaryota > Metazoa > Chordata > Aves > Passeriformes > Cisticolidae > Cisticola > Cisticola juncidis. The sequence goes on from VXBR01008903.1 coordinate 340,794, forward strand.
GTGATTCCATTTGGCATTTGGATACATCTTAGTTTAAACAACAGAAAATGCAAGAAGAACAAACAGTTCTAAAATTAGACAGATTCATTAGATTAGGATGTTAAATATATTGTTAACTTCACAACAGAAATTAGAAATTATTTTCTCCAATTATGGTGTTTATTCTGGAGAGAGTTGGTTCCTAAATTTATGTGTTCAGCTGCTGGGGGTGACATTTAAACAGCCTTAAAAATGAAACCATTTAATGTTAGAATCAATATGTTTTACGATGTTGTTTATGGTAGTTCAGAGTATTTCTTCTGCATGTATTTGCACTGAGTGCAAAGCATTTCAGAAATATTTCTTTTTGCAAATCTGATTTAGGCTTCCCTTTTGTCAAAGGCTTTTCCTTTTGGTAATTAATTTTTAAAAAGTAAAGAAACAAAAACAAAATGTAAAGCAACCCCCTCTTTTCTGTGAATGCCTGACAGCTTACATGTGTGTCTACAAGGCTTATGTCAATGTTTGAGTGCTGCCTGGGTCAAGAAGGGTACAACACGTTATTTCGAAAATCAAAGTTATTTTGAATAAAACAGCCTGAATCATGAACAATTTCTGTAATATCTTAAAATTTTAGATTTGAAGATATCTTTCTTTTTCTCTTTTTCCTGTCAAATGCTGGAAAATAAAGTGAATCAGCATTTTAGGATCTCAGGAGTTAGGAATAGTTTGGGTGTTAAACAGCTATAATTAACCCTGAAAAATGGTCATGTCTTGAATTTACTCAAGAAGAGTTCTTCTTAAACCTATTTCTAGCTCTTGACTATGTATATATTGATTGTAAGATTTTGTGCTTAAGAACAGAAAATTCAACATGTGCAGAATTTCACATAAGATCTACTTCTGGCAGGTGCAATATTCAGGGCAGTACTTTAAACTACTGCAACGCATAGAGTCCTTTTCTATCCTGTGTGATGACAAGGAGGGCATTTACAAAACAGAGTCCAAATGAAAAGCTGACATAGCTTTTTAGATTATATCTCATTCTTTTTTCTACTTTCTGTATAGTCTTTCTTTTCTAGCACAGTTGAATCCCTAAATACCCCACTACTTTGTATTGTCAGGTCACCTCTTAGGTTAGCCTGAGAAAGCCTGAGAAAAGTTCCACAGGAAAGATGCACTATTTAACGGAATTCAATCTGTCCCGATAGATTTGAATCACTAACATAAATGTATGAATGTAGATTATATCTCTGTAATGAGGCCTGAATCATTCTCAGTTACTTCAAAGGCCTGAAATTCAACCTTCCTTTTTAGCAGCAACAATCGGACCTTAATGGGTTTCTTTATTAATTGTTCCATTGCTAAGCTTGAAAAGCAGCTACCTTCAGTACAAGTCCTAGACTAGAAATGGTACCTGTTGCTCAAAAACAGTGCTCCTGTTTTGCCTCCTGCACTGCAGTTTTATAAATGATGAATTACACTGACCCATTCAGAATGAAATAACAAAAACACTTTAAAAAATGTAAAAGGTAGAAAATATATTTTAAGAATTTTATTTTTGAGCTGCTTTCTCTCTAAAGAATGTTCAGGGAAATGAATTGTACAGGTGAATTTTACCAAAAAATAAGCTAATTTTTTTTTAAAAAAGTACTTATAGCAATCACTTATGTCATGTCTTTGTGTTTTGATCAGTGAGGAGGGATATTTGGGGCTTTTTGGGTTAGGCTGGTGGGGGCTGGTTGGTTTGATGGTTTGTTTGTTTTTATTCTCCCTAACTAAGCAGGTGACTTGAATCAGACAAGGATTACTTTAATATAGCCGGAATAAATTTTGCCTTGCATGATTTCCTTCAGTCAAAGTCTTATCTTTTTTGGTGATGTTAGTAAGTTCTGTTGATGTCTTTGGGTGTTAATATAATCAACTTACTCCCAGATGTTGCTAGCCCCTCAGTTTGGATTGCAAGATTGTGATCATGAACATTTGCAGCTTACCGTATGGTGAGAGATGCACATGCATCTTCTGATCATGGGACCCAATTCTGTTCTTATTCAAGGTACTGGGAAATTTGCCAGTGATTTCTTTGAGAGAAATTTTGGCCAGGATTGTCACTGCCAGAGAGACAACTCTGCCAGGAGCAAGGTGTAGAATGCCAAATGCCATCAATGGCTTAGATGCCTCCCTCTGTACATCAGTTCCAAACTGCAGAACCTGCTGTTGTTGTAAAACACTGAAACACAGAATCTCAGATTCAATTAAGTTGGAAAAGAATCTGAGATCATCAAGTCCAACCTGTGACTGACCACCATCTTGTCAAACAGACCATGGCACTGAGTGTCACTTTCCTTAAACACCTCCAGGTGACTCCACCGCATTTCTGGGCAGCCCATTCCAATGTTTAATCACCCTTTCTGTGGAGAAATCTTCCTAATGTCCAAGATAAACCTCCCTTGGTGCAGCTTGAGGCCATGACATCTCTTTTTGTTTCCGGCTGCCTGGAGAAGAGACCAACTCCACCTGGCTGCAGCCTCCCTTCAAACAGGGTAAGATCTATGATAAGGTCTTCTCCTTTTCTACCAGCTCCCTCAGCTGCTCCTCACAGCCCTGGTGCTGCAGACCCTTCCCCACTCCCCTGCCCTTCTCTGCACTCCCTGCAGCCCCTCAGTGCCTTTCCTGCACTGAGGGCCCAGCCCTGCACACAGCACTCGAGCTGTGGCCTCAGCAGTGCCCAGCACAGGGGACAATCCCTGCCCTGGCCCTGCTGGCCACACCACTGCTGATCCAGGCCAGGATGCCCTTGGCCTTCTTGGCCCCCTGGGCACAGCCTGCCTCATGTCCAGCTGCTGTCACAGCACCCCCAGGGCCTTTTCTGCTGGGCCACTTTCCAGTCACTCTATCCAACTCTGTAGCGCAAAATCTCTGAAGTACAAAGAAACAGCAGTGGCACACAGCAGCAGCCATCAATCAGACAAGTTGATTTGAGATACAGTGCTGCTTGCTGAAATATTTACACTGTGGTGTTTATGCTTCCTAACAACAGGGACTGAAGGCTATTGCATTTTATCTAATAAAATATGTCTTAGAAGCGTGAGGGGGAAAAAATCAAGTTTTTTTCTACTGAAAAATCTGCAAAATCACAATTTAATCTCTATTTGTTACCATTTCATTTACCTCCATGACATTTTAAAAGTGTCAAAGTACTAATATTATTACAATTTTATGTATAGAATGAGGTGTCATATAATCTCTTAAGCTGTCAGAGATCAAGACTGCAGGTGATGTAACTCATCTGTGTGTTTGTAACTGGAATAAGGTATATAAAATCAGAACACTATTTTAGCTGCCTGTAGCAGGACTTGGTAGTGAGAGCATAATCCTTGACTCCTTATGAACACTCCTTTCCAACTATGTATCTAAAACTGGAGGAGAACTCAAACAGAGTTTAGCAAATGTTATTATAATGCATGTTTTACCATTTCTTTTTTATTTCAAAACTGCTTGTATTTCTAGGTCAGGCGTAACAGACACATGGCAAATTAGTCTGAGATAACCAAAAAGGAGTTCAGCCAGAGCTGATTCCACCAGCCAAGAGTCAAGAGTGAGAATGGCCAAGTGCCCTGCCCAGCTGAGGCTGAGTCCTCCAGAGGAGTGAGATGCCACTCACTCTCTGAGATCTGGTGGAAGAACAAGGTGTTGGCTGGGCTAGCACTGCCACAGGTGATAGGCAATGATTAACTGGAATATACCTTGTTTCATGTTTTTCTTTGGAGAAACACAAACAAAAGGTTAGCAGTCCTTAGGACTGCACAGATCATCTTCTTGTGAATAGACATATAAATTGTGGGACCACAAGGGTTTTGCTGCATTACTTAGATTAATAGTATGTGTGGCTCTCTCATGGATACATTGGCAAATCTGTTTGAATTCCATGCTTCAAGTGAACAATTAAGGAAGTGGTTTATTCTCTCTAAAATGCTAATTATAGTAATTCCCTCAAAATACATTTATAGTTATGTTGTGTCTGTTAAAATAAAAAAAAAACAAAGAGTTGTGTGACATTTGAAAATATCTGTTTGAATTTTGTTTGGTAAATACAGCTATTAAAAGAAGAACAAGAAATAACTAAAAATGCATTCTGTGAAGGTCAGCAAGAGGAGAATACAGACCCCCAGACACTGAGCTGCAGTGCCATAAGTAGCTATGTGTGTGGGTTGGACAATGACAGTGTTTAGTAATGGTCTGCTGGCAGCCAGTTTCGCATAGTCTGTGGCACAAATGTAATCAAAAAGGCAGTATTTTCAAGGAGGTACTTTAATCTTAGAGGATTTGTTTTTCTTTTTTCATACTACCATGAATGAGGACCACTTAGATTTTCCTATAAATACGAGCAATTGAGAACAAACCAGCCAGAAAAAGCCAAGAAGAGGCAAATGTCCATTAGGCCTTTGCAAATTATTTTCTCCTCCCACTCAGTGTCATCTAAGCCTACATTTTCCATGGAGAATCCTACTAAAGCTTTGAGGAAATACTTCATGCATTATGACATACTTTCCACATGAACCTATACACCTGTGAGTGTTCTATGTAATGTGGAATGGCAACAGTAAGGTTTCCCCTCCTCCCCTTTCCTGCTACTGTTTTATCTAACTATTTATACATCCTTTTCTCAAGATAAACTCTAAACATTTTCACTAGTCCAAGATCCAAACTTCAGCTGGAACAAGATGTAGGCTCATTGGTGATACTGAAGCTTCCATTCCCTGGAAGAAACTTTCCAGAAACAGAGATAATATGGATGGTACTCAAATGTCATCTTTGTGTCTTTGAATAGTGTCTGTTTACTAGGAAAATATTTTTTTCCTAGTTGGATGGGTTTTTTGGTTGTTGTTGCTGTTTTGTTTGTTTTGTTTGTTTGTGTTTTTGTTTGGTTGTTTGTGGGGGATGTAACAGATTAAAAAAAAAGTTGTATGTACTTTTTCTCAGGGGTATGTACCCTGAAAGGTGCCAACTATCCATTAGTCTACCTGGATCCAAACACAATGCCTTTTAGAAAGGCAACAAAGCCTTAGTAAAACTCCACAACTCCATCCTTCTGGAGTGCTACTGAAAGGGAGTGAATAAGCCACTTCCAGGCTTTGCTCGTGGAACTATTTGAAATAGAGCTGACAGCTAGGAACATCAGCCCAACAGCTGAACACACTTGCCTCACCACAGGCGACCAGGGTAGCCAGCTGGGCTCCCTCTGAGTTGGTTAATAGCTCACACATTGCAGGGGGAGCTCACACATTGCCTCCTCTTTGTCAGTTAATTTGCAGCAGTCACTGGGATAACTTCTCAGTTATCCCTGAGAGTAAGCACCTCTCAGCGTGAGGAAGGGAGATGGAAGTGAGCCCTCGGCTAGCAGAGAAGCCTCTGGCATGGCGAGAAGGAAGGGACAGCTCCCCATGTCTCCTGCTGTGCAGGCAGGGCTGGAGCTGCTGCTAAGCCCGGCCAGGCAGGTGTCAGCCTTCTGGAGCCTGGCATCACCCGGGAGATGGGCAGGACGGTGTGTCTCATGGGGAACTTCCACCTGCATTTCCACATAACTGCTGAGCAGCGTTGGACACCACCTTTCTGAAGACTATACCTTTTCCCATATGTATGACAAACGTGTCTCACCAAAGATACCGTGTAGGCAAGAACCAGAATGGAGTCAGCTCGAACACAGAGGATTTTTTGTAAATGCTTTGCAGCTAGAACATGCTAGTACACTTAATACTACATGTAAGAACAAGATGACTCAGATATAATTGCCCAGCTAGATACACTCTTATTATTTAGTCTTTCAAAAAGAATAGCCCAACTCTGCTGTCTAGTCTCTGTATCAAAGAATGAGTCCCACAGAGTCCCCTTATTGCTGAGTTGTGCTCTTCTAAAAGATGATTTTTGTCTGTTATAGGGTACTCTCCAGCTGTGGATTATGGTTTTGAAAATGCAGCTTAATTAGTTCTATGTTTATTAGCAGATTGTTTAGCTTTTTATTAAGATCAAACACAGAGAAAAAGGATAACAATATGGTATCTTCTTTCCAGCATTATTTAAAATGTTTGCAGCATGTTAAAGATTTAAGCAACTCTCTGAAGAGCAGTCATCCATTCTGCAAGGCTTAAGGAGATTATTTTTCTTTACAGCATATGGGTAACAACTGGCCACACAGATCCAAATCATTGCAGACCTTACCATGTTGCTAGTTACTGATGATAATGATTAGCTCCTAAATGCCAGATTCGGTAAAATTGATGTCACATTTCATGCATCCTACATGTAGTTCAAAGCAAGGCATTTGGAAAGTGATGCTTTTTAAAATTATTTATTTTATTTTATTTTATTTTATTTAAATGACAATAATTGCTAAAATACCTTCCTTGGATAGATATTTCTAAATATGAACAGTAGTGCTGCAGGTCTTTTTTTCTTGCGTTGTTCTTTTGTTTGTTTGTTTGGGTTTTTTTCTCTTTTATTGTTTTTTGAGTTGGTTTGGTTTTGGTGGTTTAGTTTCTTTTGGTATGGGTGTTTTGTTTTGTGGTTTGGTTTTTTCAGTGTTTGTTTGTTTTGGGTGTCTTTGTTTTGTTATGTTTTCTTTTCCCCCCCAGCTCAGACATATGTACCCCCTAAAGCAGACTTGGATTTGTGATACCAAGAGACATTAATGATCATAACAAGCAAGAGGAGCCTATATGTATTGTATAAGATCATTCTGAGTAGCTTTCCAAAGTGTGCAAGAACTTAATGCATCCAGAGAATGGCGAAGGTCAAAGAAGGAGGTTTACATCCATTCTTTCTCTTTGACCCTGCTTGTGATGCTGCCTTGCCTCTGATGCTACTTCCAGCTTTGAATCAAGTTCTTCTATTCATGTGATTACTGTGAAGAGAATGTCATCTTGGAGCCATTTGTATCTATCTAAATGATATAAACATGGAAGGGCAAGTTGTTTTATTGTGGCAAATGTTGTCTGTTGACTGCAAAAAGTGCTACTTACATTCAAAATGCTATCTAAATGGAGGAGAGCATGTGGAAGGGCTGAATAGATGGCTAACCCACAAAATCCACAGATTAAATATGGGTTAAAAGATTTGCTTAGCTTCTGAGGCATCTAAGACCAGTGCTTTTAACGTCTTCTGAAATTCTGTGAGTCTGCTGTACAAACAGTTTAACAAAACAGTGATTAACCCTTGCTTCAGACTGCCCCAGGTTGGCCTTGCTTGTAGGTGCTTTTGTCAGATATACATCAAAAGGCAGAAAACATTTCAACTAATTAAAAATTCTATTATTTATATAGTTAGTTAGTTAGCTAGTAAAGAGGCAGGTTAATATTTCCTACGAAAAACTCTTGGCATGAGAGAGTACTAGCTAGATTCATGGTTACTGAATGACAGTTCAGTAAAATTTAAAAGAATTTTTAAAAGCATTTACAGATAATGTATTGACTCAAATCATACGATTTGATTACCAAACAATTTTTCTATGGTCATGTATATGTGTTTTTCAAGATATCATGTCATCAGATAAACCACCTCTTTTGAGGAGAGGGAGAAGAGGGAACTAAAGCTCTTAGTTTCTCCATGGTTTGCAGAAATTGTGCTTGTCCAGTAGTCTAAGCCAGGTAGCTTGTGCACAGCAGCAGTGGACAAGTAGTTCCCTGGTGCCCTTCAAAAGCAACGCCTTGCTATTATTTAGTAGCATCAGATGGCAGCTAGGGAGTAGCCATACATCCTCCAAAACATAAATTTTTCCTTGAAAATCTGTTCAGAAACTCACAGTACTGTGGATCCTGAAAACAGCCTATCCTATTCCTGACATAAAATGTTGGCAGAGAAATGGAGGGCAGGATGTTGTCTCCCATTATTTTGATTGATGAGTGACACATATAGATGTTACTTCTGAACACTGAATAGAACTGGGAGTAGGGAGTGGCCTGTTACCAAAAATGACTACATCCAGACTGGACTTTTGACAAAAGCAAAACAGACAACATCAGCTTATGTGTAAAAGGTATTACCCTCTACAACAGGAGTAATTATATAAGTTGTATTTATGAAAAGGTCACTCCTGAGACTGATGGCAGAGAAGTAAATACAAGTCAACTCATGAAATCATGACATAGAAAACACTATCCATTAAATAAGTTCCTCTAATCTGTTAGAAATATTCAGGCAAAACTGGGCATGGCTCTGCAGAACTTTGCGCCCTTTGCCAGCCTTCTAGAAAATGTCTTAGACAATACAAAACTGGTAGGAGTGGCTGATGCCCTGGAGAGCTGTGCAGCCCTTCAGAGGGATCTCAACAAGTTGGAGAAAGGGGCAGAGAGCTGTCTAAAGTTCGAGGGAGGCAAATGCAGGGTCCTGCTCCTGGGTGAGGAGTAACGCCAAGCACAAGCACAGGCTAGGGGCTGACCTGCTGGAAAGGTCTGCCGAGAAGGGCTTGGGGGTCCTGGTGGACAACAAGTGCTGCCTGAGCCAGCAGTGTGCCCTTGTGGCCAGGAAGGACAGTGGTATCCTGGGCTGCATGAGGAAGAACAGTGCCAGAAGTGCAAAAAAGGCGGTCCTGCTCCTCTGCTGAGGCCTGGTGAGGCCATATCAGGAGAGCTGTGCCCAGCTCTGGCTTCCTCAGGACAAGAGACTTGGAACTCCTGGAGTGAGTCCAGGGGAGACCTGCAAAGACAGTTAAGGGTCTGGAATATCTCTCTTACAAGGAAAGGCTGAAGGAGTTGAACCTGTTTAGTCTCAAGATGACTGAGAGGGGACCTCATCAATGTCTATCAGCATCTGCAGGGCGGGGGGTCAGAGGATCCAGACCCTGCTTGTCACTGTCCAAGAGCACAAGGGACAATGGGCAGCAACTGATGCAGAGGAAGTTCCATCTGAATATGAAGAAGAAATTCTTTACTGTGCAGGTGACTACGCACTAGAACAGGTTGCCCAGAGAGGTTCTGGAGTCTGCCTCACCGGAGATATTTAAGAACTCTCTGGACAGAATTCTGAGTAATATGTTCTAGGTGCAGGAGGGAGGTTGGACCAGGTGACCCACTGTGGTTGCTTCCAACCTCACTAATTCTGTGATTCTTTGTGGTTCTTAGGCTTGTTGGTTCTTGCTTAAGCAGCTGCATATTCCAATAAATTTCAACATGAGAGCACCTATGTTCAAAGCTACAGGTGCAGTTAAGTACTCTTAGGGCAGATTTATTCATCATTTCATAGTCATACTTTCAGCTAGCCTATAAAAAGTTTCTCAGATGTTGAATTATTTTTGTAGAAGTCTGCATATCAGGAGTGAGATGACAAAGACTTCTAAGACAGTAAAAATTATCCAAAGTATAAGACTCACAAAATTCTTTTTAAAAGGCACTTTTTCAACTCTGAAAGATACTAACAATCTCGTAACTGGAACAAATGGTACCAAAGTAGCCGTTATGCATCCTCTCCTCTAAGGAGAAATTATTTTTTATGGACTGAGTGCTCAGTTCTTTTGGTGGGCATTACAAAGAACGAGTAAGTTGTTTGATTATTTTCATAACAAGTTTCAAAAGGCAGTTAGAAAGGAATTTGCTGGGTTGCTCTAGGTTGACCCGATCTGGTGCAAAGGCTTGTTTAAATAATTGCTCGATTCTTTATCTATAGTTTTTGTGATTTTGAGGAAAACAAATAGATTTGAATTAAAAGCTTAACAAAATGTTTGCATTACTGAATGACAGCTTCTGCAAAACTACAGCCCAAGCAAGAACAGAACAAGCTCTCTCATCCTTTCACAATAATTTATTTTCCATTTCTTCTTATAAAGATCCTCTCTCTAAAACTAATTCTGCTAAACTTGGAGAATAAACAGGACTCAAATTTCAGCTCATTCTGGGCAGATGACTTCAGTGGATTCTGTGTGGTTTTCCTACACTGACCAAACTGTAGAACATACATCAGTGTGTGGCAATTCTAGAATTTCCCTGGAAATTCCCAGTGTTAACTAAGACAGCAATATTGCTCAATGTATGCCGATTTCTTTTTCATTGGACTTATATTTTTGCCAGTGTTTATAATTGTGTCATATGCACACTTCCATTAAGAATTTGATTTAGCATTTTGTTTTACACAGTGCGCTGAATACCTGTGAGACAATATGAGTGTTTGATCACATCTTAATGAAAAGGATCAATACTGTAACAAGGCTTCTACTTTTACTTCTAATCCTTGGGGGTTTTTTCTAGCTAAGTAAGGGTTTATTCTCTGGTTAAAAAAAAAAAAATAGAAAAAAGAAAAGAATGCTAACAATCCATTAAATTCTGGGATATGAATTTCCCCTAGATTAAAAATGACATTTTCTTTAAGTACTGACTTTTTCTTTCCATAATAATTTCTGTCTGTTTTTGATTTAGAAAGACAAGTGAACAACATTTAGAATCTTCAAGACTCACTATTGCATTACTGTATCATATGAATAACTCTGGGTTTTAAGTGAACATTTGTAACCAATTAGTCTGAAGAATGCATCCTTAGAGCTGAGAAAAAGAGGACCTCATCAGACCCTTGTTCTGCTATCTTGGGCATGGGTCTGCTGCTCCAGGTAGGAGCTACGTGTGATGCGTCGAGGTATTTAGCTGGGGATGGTGGTAGCAGATAATAACAGGTAATCTAAGTTCCTTTTACTCCTCTAGGACTGAGCTAGAGGAGGAATCTTTTGCTGGTGATGTTATCAGCCTTCATAGAAAGGGGATAGTTAGTCACAAGATGCTATCTCTACTCAGAGTGTCTTCTTCGGCCATGACGCTGTTTATTTATGACTCTTACTGAAGGCTGTGTTACCAGTCCAGGCCCTGTAAGTTGTCCAAGACCAGTTCTGAAGCCTGTTTATTATCAGAATCTCTGTTGTTTTGAATTGCATCAAAAATGTAACTGTTCTAATTGTATTGAGCCAGATTTTGTGCAATTTTCTACAGGAATAAAGGATATGAGAAGCTGAGAATTACATCAATAATTGCATCATCAGATAGCCATCATTTAAAGAAATAATGAAATAATGAAAACTCAGGAAGCTGTTATTTATACCAAATCAAACTCTTCAGAAGTGACCCTCACTCCTCACCTCTCCTACCAATACCTTCTTCAACCTTCTAGGAATTCACTGCAATAAATGCAACAGCAGGTTAAGGTACTAAGGACCTGAACCAGACACATACAATATTTGACTCAGATTTGTTGTGGTTTATAACTTGACTGTCAGAATGACATTTCTTACTGGTAAATGTAAGATATCTAAACATTCCTTTTTATGAGAAAATGTATGAATTACAAAGTTGGAACCTGAGTTGAAACACTGCAAGGACTGCCAAAAATTACTGTGCGTCTGGAGTCTTCATGTATCTTCATGTCAAGAGTGAGCTCTGTTTCTCTGCAGCACAGTTACTATGGGAATCTGTTCACAATAAAGGGTTTCAGCACTTGGGATGTTCGTCATCACAATCCCTAAGTATGAATCTTGGTTCCCCTAGAAGAAGCTACAGCTTGATGAATCTAATCTGTTGTCTGTAAAGCTAAGAGAAAACTTTCTACCTAGCTACCTAGACACTTAAACACCATCTGAAGTGCTGTTTTGGTACAGGGGAAGATCCTTCTCATTTCAATTTATAGGCACTTCAGGTAAATCTTTGCTCAAATGAAGTAGGAACCAATAATTTGAAAGTGATCTGAAAGGAGAAGTGCAGATACCTTTTCACCCACAGTTCTTCATATTTTTATAGGACCTCTTCAAATCCTTCAAATTTCAAATCCTTCTTCCTGAAGCAGATTTTGGTCTTACCTAGAGTACAAAAAAGGACATGTTAGGTGAAATCTCTCTTTATCTTCTTAATGAATTCTCATGTAATTTTTCTACTTTGTGTACTTGTGTCCAGAAAAACGCCAGCTGTGGCCTAAGGCTAAACATTTCTTCTAAAAAATCTGGGTTCCAGTTATAGCTCTGTGGTATGTTTAGGCATTTTATGACTACTTAATGAAAAATGAATCAATGGCAATCGAAACAGGCCTTGATAATCAAATCTGTCTTCATTTTCAATCAGTTTGTTTGATTTTTAACACTCAGTGGATTTAATCCATCATGGAAATAAGGAGATTTGGTTTCAGAACTCCAGCAGGACATGTGCTCACCATGATATGTATGTATGTATGATATATATGTACTAGTGTGCAGAGTTCCTTGGTCCTGTGCGTGAGGTGCTCAGATGCATTTTAACACAGCAGAAGTTGATCTGTAGGTGCCAATGCACCTTTGTTGAAGCCTGATGCTCCTAGGAGCATTAAAGAATTTTTGAGCAAAGGCTTTCAAGATTTCAGTTGATTAGACCCAAGTCTGCCTTAAATCCCATTTTGGATTCTGCAAATAACCCTGGATTAACATTATTTGCCCAAGGGTAGCATGGTGAGGATAAATTGTCTCCCACTTTCCCAAACTATGTTTGGGTAAGATTACAGTAAAAGACATAAAAAATGCAATTTATGACAGTTTACCAAGACATCACTAGGTGCTTCTCAGAGGAAGTCTAAGAAATCTATTAAACTGAGCTATGTGCTTGCTGAGGCAACTCAGAAGGCCAGTAACAGAAGCAAGACCAAAATCTCCAGAATCTAAGTCTGCTACTTTATCCATGCAGCACATTCTTTCTTCTCATGTAGTGTCCACCTACTTGGAATTGTAAAATATCTGAAAAAATAAAATCTTGCTCATCTGTGTATTTATTTATTTGCTCTTTTTTTTAACTGATGTAGTTTAAATTTTTGAGAAATAAACCATTGAATTTGCTTCTCTATTTCTCAAATATATCTTTCTTTTAAAATTACTACCAGCATTGTACCTCTGCAGCTTTGTACATGGTAGACATTCTTTAAAGTATGGTAACAGGTTTACATCCATTATTGATAAAGCTTCCAATTTTTTTTCATGAACTCTAATTTAATGAATTCAGGAGTAACTATCATGGCTATCAGGTCAATCTTGTGTTTTAACATATGCTGTGGAAAACTCCTCTTTCCTGCATGTATCTTCCACATAATCCTTGCATTTAATAACTTGTGGTTAAAAGGAATTTTGCAAAAGCCTCCAACAGTGCAGGCAAGTCAACACTGTAAGGAGGAACACTCTTTGAGTGTGACACCCACTGTTTTCTGGACTAGAAATTTATGAATCTATGGAATCTTACCCCCCCCCCCCAAAATAAACATTTATACACAGAAAATATGTTCAAGTTACTTAAAACTGAAGAAATTGGTATCTAAATTCAGAACACTTCTTTTTGAATGAAATATAGAAACTTTTTATTTTCTGCTTTTGCTGTATTTTTGACGTTTTAATCTTATCCATCAGCTAAAAAGAACAAAAATTTAGCTGGACTTGTGTTCATAATCAACAGATGCCTTCAGTAACAGATTTTATCTCTTCTTGCTCTTTGTGTGCTGGAAAATTGGTTTTTAGCTCTGATGAAAGAAAGATTAGTTTTAATCCTACAGAATACTGTAGATTTTCTTCAAAGAAGCTAAAGATAACAGAACTGATTCCATTGTAATTTTTGTCTTAGATTATCAAACCTGAGGAAAATATTTATATCAGATAAAGAGAGGCCTCGCATCTTTACATCACTGTTTTTCTTGTTAGTCAAAATGTTGCAGTGGATCAGATCTTACGATGCTGGTATTTTTTTGTATGCCATTTTCTTTGGAAAAACTTACTTGCTCCATGCAATTTTCTGGGAAATAAAAAAATAAAAAAAAAAAAAAAAGGGAAATATTCACAAGCTTATTAGTTGTTCTGGAAACTTGAGATGTTAAAACTTGGTTTTTATTTTCTTCCTACGAAAATTCTAGAGAAAGTTTCTAAGTAGTGAAGACATGACTGAACAGCTAGTTTGTCTTTATTCTTGTAAGTTTAAATGTCAGCAAACATTGGAAATAAACTAAATATTTCCAGAAAAAAAATGCACTTTGTATTAATTAATTTCTCATGCTTTTGGATGCTGTACCAACAGGACCCAGGAAAGTGCTGCCATTAAAAACTTACACACGGAAAGAAATGGCACTCAGACAAAAGACTCTTTACAATATCTGAACCTACAAACTGTTACATCAACTAGAAAAAGGTCTCCATTATTATCTGTGTTTTCTCAATCAGGCTAACAGTGTGTTAACTTGAGGTTCTGTACAAATTTTTGCATCCAGTCAGCCAAAGTCCCCTGTAGCTGCAAGAACAGCAGCCACAGAACAGGCAGTGACAGGCAATCTGAAAGATTTGTTGTGCAGAATGTCTATTTTTACCTTCCTACTCTCTCACCACTTCAGTAAAAAGTCTCTTTTGTTCTAGAAGATTGTCCAGCACATTACATCATGCTAAAAGTTGTATATATATATATATATATATATATATATATATATTTATACAACTATATATTTAAAACTATAATAAATGACATATACAACAACATATACAACTATAATAAATGACAGGTTTTGTCCTGCTGAGGGACTTGGATTTCCTGGGTGGCTGACAGAGGAAATTTTCTTTGAAGTACTCTGTTACCCATCCATTTATAAAAAGCCCAAAGTTGTAACACAAGCTGTTACAGTCAGAGTTATCCCTGAACCAATACCATGGCTGAAGAGTCTACTGTGCACATCTTTGATGCAGGACGGTTTTAAAGAAACCTGAGACCTTTCTGATAGGCAGTCATTTTAGGACAGCACCTATAAATCTTTGGAGAGATTCAACATAGCAGAGGTTGTGTATGCCATAGTATTTTCTGTTTCTTCACTGCTTGTTTTGTGCTGACAGCCTGAGAATTATTTTTTTTAAACACTGCCCAGATTTCTTTGCCTTGCTGACACAGTTTGGGTCAGAAGAGCCATGCAAGCTTGATGCTTTCCTTATGAGAAAGTTGCAGAGGTAGTTGTGCAACTTTGGCTGTGACATTGTTGTCCTTAAAATACGGGTTATAATTGATGCCTATATGTTTTCTTTTATGGTAGACTCTCATAGAAACTCATAGAATACACTGAGTTTGAAGAGACTCATCGAGATCATTGAGTCCAAATCCTGGCCCTGCATAGAATCCCACCATTGAGAGTATAGGCCAAAAAATTACTGAACTCTGTCAAGCTGATTCTGTAGCCACTTCCCTGGGGAGTCTGTTCCAGTGCCCAGCTACCCTCTGAATGAAGAACTGATATGCAACCTAAACCTCACCTGACACACAATTCTCACCATTCCCTCAGGTGCCATCACTGATAATCAGAGAGAAGAGATCAGTGCCTACCCCTCCACTTCCCCTTCTAAGGAAGCTATTCCTTTCCTTTAAAACCCAGCTTTAACATGAATGGGGCAATTTGCCTTGTTGTAGCTCAAGTGGGATTTCCTACTTAAATAGACTGTTTTTTCTTTCCAAACAAACAAATAACTAAATAGTACCAACACAAAAGGCCATTGAAAAACATCACATGCATGGAGATTACTGAATGACTGTAAGACCTTTTTGATCTTTCAGCATGGACCTCTGAACCCAACAAAATAAACAACCTAGATTATGTCCTAATTGTTCTTTGTGAGCAGAGCTGCAACACCTGGGTGTGTGGTTTCCCTTTATAAATTAAAAGGTCAAGCTCGCCCCTCCTCCCTTTAGGAAAACATCCTGTGTCTACACTCTCAGTGGCCTTAGGCAGCTAATCAGTTTTGCACCAGTGGGTTAGCTGTGTGTGTGAGAGTCTAGTTTGAATGTATCATGCCCCCTTCCCCCCTTCATTTTAATCTCTACTTGTTGTTTCCTTTGTAAATATTCTTACTATTTAATCATTAAAGGGATGATGCTTGACAAATGGGAGCACACTCATGTCAGGCCCTGAGCTCTGCAGTCATATGATGTGAATGAACTGATGTGAGCTGCATAAGTAGCTACTCCCGTGTACAGAAGGGACCTTGGCTCCCTAGGTCTGGAAACAGAGACTCACACAGCGGGTGTGAATTCCCAGTCATGCCAGTATGCTGCAACAGAAATAAAATAAGAAGGGAAAATAAAAGTTTCTTAGAAAATGGCAAAAAAGGGCCAAGGTTAGGCTGATTATACCAGAAAATGGCATGCTGCCATAATTATTTTTTCTTTACAGAGGTAAAAACATCTTATCAGACAGACTATAGTGTTGACAGCCTCATTTCTCTACACATGGCATGCTGGGCTTTTTGAAAATACATTAAATGTTAAAAATAACTCATCTTACAGAGAAGATTTCCCTTTGTGAAAAAAGTGTGTTTTGGAAAACAAACAAACAGTCCAAGTGCTGACACAGAAAATAAGAATAGTGTTTGAGCCTTTACTTAGGTGAATACTGAGCTGTAGCTGAAGCTCACAAAACCTTATGTAATACCAGCTGTGATAAGTAGATAATAGTAAAATGTGGCCGAAAAAGATACTTGTTTCTTGAAAGAAAATAAACTTACATCTTAATATAGTTATGTAGCCACAGAATTTTTCTACTAGGCCTGCTAAAAGAGCTTTTGAGATAGCTGGATGGGTGTTACAGTGGCTGCCAAGCTGTTACACTGACATAATTTTATTCCTGAAATGTGAGCCAGAATGTATATTAAGCTATCTTGATTGGATTTTTTGTATGTTTTTCTTCAGAAAGAAAGTTTGCTGGTGGAATCTCATAGACTGGTCACACTGGTTATCTGAATTCAGTTACTGGGCATCTATACTTGATGGAATTAGTTTTGTCCCCAAAATATTTCCTTCAACCTTTGCATTGTATTTTTTATTTCTATCCCAACAAAACTTGTATTAGGTGGGGAGGGAATTTTCCTTCATGAATAGAATAAACTATGGTAAGTTTTATCTTACGTTTAGAGTTCTATATCAGCAAAACCTTTCTCGGGGAGTATCCCCACAAAAGTGCACAGAAACGGGAAAATTCTGGCAGGTGAAATCTGTTTAAAAGTCACGAAGGCATTATTTTTCACCATATAATGATTCCTCAGAGGCTTTAACTGAAAGATCTGTAACCTGATTATAATGTCTGTAGTGCAATTAATTAATCTGTTTTAAGCAATATAGAAATTATCCTTAGCAATGGGGCCAAAATGTGTGTTTATATATCTGTATATATATATACACATATATACCATCAGCTAATATGGTTGAACTTGCAATAATATTTTACTTCTCTTTCACTGAGCTTCATATACTACAGTGTTCCCATCCTTGTTTGCACTCAAGTTCTTTCTAAAGGCTTGCTACTAACAATGACAATAATTAATGAATGTGTTTCAAGGCTTCCCACTACATCCTGTCATTTCAGAGCCTGTCTTCTACACTGTAGGCTCTGAGAGGCAGTATTTGTTTTCAAGTTTTGTCTTATGCAATGCCAAGCAATTCATTCTGTTCAACAAACAATAAAGAAGGGTGAAATTTTGCTCACTGTTACACTTTTGCAAATATAAAGTCTTTTAACTCCCTACACAAAGGAGAAAATGAATATACTTAATATGTATTGTTACATGTCAGTATGTACCTGTGCAAAGGAGAAAGCCTGTGAGATTTCAGGATGATGATTAAATTAATTTAATAAACCACGAAAAGCATATGTTTCTCTTAGCTGGCACCAGCAAATATTTTTTAGGTCATCTGGAGCATTCTATGTGTTTTATTTTGCATAAGAAATGGTAGAATCATAAAGTCATAAAACTGTTTAGATTAGAAAAGCACTTTAGGATCATCTAGTCTGACTGTAAACCTAACATTGCTGAGCCCACCACTAAACTGTCCCTGAGTGCCACATCTACCAGTCTTTTAAAGACTCCAGCACTAAGCTCTCCCCCAGCCTCCTTTTCCCCAGGTTAACACCCCCAGCTCCCTCAGCTGCTNACGCCATTGAAAAACTTACTACTAAAGGTGCACTTAATCTCTTTGTTCAAATCACGGGTAAAGTTATATATCCCCATCTAAACTACCTGACTGGTTAAACCATGACAGTATTTCTCTTCACATGCTCTAGGAGCCTTCTAGATGGTTACCTCCCCTTTATATTATATTTCTAGTAGAACCTGATAAGTTGAAGTCCCCCATGAAAACAAGGGCTAGTGATTGTGAGACTCCTCCAAGCTGTTTATAGAGTATTTTGTCTTTATCTCTGTCCTGGCTGGGTGCTCCATAACTCATTCCCACAAGGATATCTGCCTTGTTGGCCTTCCCCCTATACTTACCCATAAACACTCAACTCTATTGTCACCATCATTAAGCTCTAGGCAATCAAAACACTCTAACAAATAGGGCTACCCCGTTGTCCCTTCATCATTGCCTATTGAGTTTGGATCTCTATTATAGCACCCCAGTTGTGCAAGTCTTCATGGCACTTTTTCATTATCTCAGCTGTGTGACAGTTTTATTGTTCCTGCTTGTTGTCCATGCAATGGGCACTGGTGTAGCTACACTTCTGTTGGGCTATTGATGCCAACACAATTTGGGTTTAGAAGCCCTAATTCCTATGTCACCATTTTCAGGTGGTTTCATGGTTCCTAACAGATCAATAACCCTTGCATCTTTGCTGTTGCATGGATCTTTATCCCCTTCTCTCTCCACTGAAACAGTGAGACTGAAGGACCTCACTACCACACTGTCCTCTGACATTGGCATGTCACCCTCAGGCCTTCTCTAGGGAGCCTGATTTTATCCCTTTCACTGTTCAAATCTACTTTAAACTCTTCCAGTAAGCCCTACCAACTTCTGAATGATGATCCCGTTCCCCTTTGAGATAGGTATGCCCCTCCTGTTGCCATCAGATCTGGTGCCATATGGACTGACCTGGGATCAAATCCACCAAGATTCCACTGGTTACACCAGGCTTGGACCCTGGTATTGATCTACTGTGTCTCTGACTCTTATCAATCCCTGAAAATGCAAGGATAGAGGAAAAACCACTGCTTCTGATTCCTCATTCTGTTATTCCAGGGCCCTGAAATCTCTTCTGATTGCCCTCAGATTTCTTATTGCAACTTAATTGCTTTCAGCTGGAAAAATGGATAATAATCAGAGAGCAGTACCAGAGTGGGAAGATTTCTTGCACATCTTTAACCTGACTCCCAGACAGTCAGTAGTCTTCCCTAAGAATGGGTCCAGTTTGTATATTTGGCCTCTGCTCCCAAAAGAAAACCTTACCATTCCTTCTTCCCATATTATCACCCCACTATCCATGTATTGCAATCCAACACTGAATGAGTAGACAGTCTCCTTCTTCCCAGTCTCAGCTGAACTCTTTCAAGGCTGAAGAATTTTGTCTGACATTTTTATTGTCCAGATGGTTTGTGACGTGTACAGATATTATACTTGGTAATACACTGATTATCAAAACATGTCTTGTTACTCACCTGAGGGTTATGACTTGATGCATAGATCTGTTACAAAGATTCATAGTCTTAATAAATGGTAATCTACCAATTCTGTAAGTGCACAGAGATTTTGTTGTTGTTGGGGTTTTTTAAAAGATGCTAGATGGCACTGCTAGTCCAGGCTTTATTTTGAACAGCTGCGTTTCATAAAGCTAATTGTGCAGTTATGAAAAGGGTATGTAAAGTATTACTTAAACTTGACAGCTAGCACATTCTGAGAAATATACACCATCATGCAAACAATAATGTTTCCACTGTAAGAGTGTTCAGGTTGAGGTCTATAAACTCTAGTTAAATGCATTTAAAATTGTTTTACAAATATACTTCTGTTTGCATTTTGTCTGCTGCATTTCTTCTTCACATGTCACCTCGTTTTGTAGTTGTTGAGTTATGATAGCATGGAACTTTTTTATTTTTCATTTTTTTTCAAAATATTGGTTGTGGTACTGTGAATGATTTTTTAAATTTAAGAATTAGAAATCCAGCAGTGAAAAAAGAAGCCTTTTTTTTTTACTGGAATAATTACTTTCATAAACATTGTGCTGCCCATGTTGAAAGTCATCAAATAATTATTTTGCAGTTCTGCATATTTAAGGATCTATCTATCTAACCACAGTGTTCTTAATTTTATTCATTTACTGTACCTTCTGTGTAATCGGTGGTTTATCTTTCTTTTTATTAGGGATTTTTTGCCTTTATGTGCCAACAGGTGAGGGTTCCATTTTAGAAAAATACATTTTGCAACTAAAACATGAGCGTAGAGAACAACAACAAAAAGCAATCTTTGCAGTAAAAGACTCCAGTAACATGCAAAGTCGTTCCTGCTGCATAAAGATTTGTGACTTGAAAAAGTTTATACAATGTTATTGACTATTCATTCTCTGTTTAGTTAGTATCAAATTCCCTTCTTTTGTTAATTGTGCAGTAAGCTTACAAAGAAACTGCAAATTCTCAGCCTTTTGGGCAGACAGTTGGATACCGTGTCTAAGTGTTCGGATCACCCAAACGGAACCTGCACCGTTCTGACCACTGGCTGGGTCACTGGCTGGGGCTTAAAGACTCACCTGAGTAACTCGAGAAATCCCTTCAATCTCCCCTTTTGATTTGCCTTTCACACGCCAGTACTTTTTATTTCTTCTCATCTGTCTGCTATCATGTTAACAAGCAAAGGAGAATCTCAGCAGTTCATTGACAGCATAATAAAATGGGATTTAGATTTCAGTATTTGAAGAATGGCTTGCTTTTAGGGTTTTATGCTTTTGTCTTGTACTTGCATCGCCCCAGTGATCAAAAAAGCCTCAGACCCCACAATGTACGTCACCAACCGTATGAATTGTTCACCTGAGCTGTCCAGTCATAATAGGTAGAACATATAGCATATAATGAACTTTATGCCAGATTTTGCCTATTTCTTTGCAAAATTTTATTATTAAATAATGAATATTCTGTGAGGATTTTCTCAGGCAATTATTTTGCTCTAGAGAAAGCTGAAGATGTAAATATAACTCAACACACTTGAATTATTGCCCTCTAATACAGTATCCCAGTTGTGCAATTCTTTCCACCACTTTTCATTATTGCAACCGTGTAATATTTTTCCTTCTGCACAATGAGTCCTGCTTCTCTTCCATGTAATGTGGACTGGTGTAGCTGTATTTCTGCTGGGCTAATGATCCTGCCACCTTTTTGGGGTTATAAGCCCTAATGCCTATGTCAGCATTTTCAGGTGGTTGCATGTAGCCCAAATTCGTTCCAGTTATAAGTGAACTGATGAGGTGAATTTGGCATTGTGTATCTGCATAGGAAAACTCATACTTCCTCTTGGAAACCCGATGCAAATGTAACCTAAGATTATTGCTTTGAAAATCTGTACTGTGGGTTTTGCTCTTAGGTGCTAAATGTTTCATGACTGTTGAGAGATGCTGCTTGATAATGATGTGCTCATTTCCTAGATGAAAGTAAGGATTTCTTTGTAAAACGAAAGCAGGAATGAACATTGGTATATGGTTATTTTTTGTTGATTGAACAACTTTAGTGCAAGATAGCACTGATGTATTTGCAAGTTACTCTAAAATACTGCAAAAAATCTTATTTCGTTCAGGTGGCATTGTTTCAAGTGATTCTTTTGCATATATATTTAAGTCTAATATATTTTATCTGAAAAAAAGAGTAAGCATACAGGTATCAATCTGAAAGCCAAATGTTCTGGCATTTTATGGAATACTCCATTTATATATTCAACTTTGTCTTTTACACGAAAGTGAGGTTCACCAAGTATGCTGGCTACAAATACAGTGATGTGTATTAGGATAGACAATTATGTGTATTAGTTTGTCAGCTGTTCCTAATTCTGCATAATTTAGATGCTGTGAACAGGAGAAGTGTGCATTATTTATCAATAATGTATGTGTGGATTAGTTTCATGTGACAGAAAGCTGAGTAAAGAAAACCACTGTAATGTGCTCTATCCATTATTAATCAGTGCAACAGAATAACACCTAAAATACCCTCGTATACAAGAAGCATCCTATATAGATAGAGGAATAAACAGCAGATTTTTAGCACCAGGTTAGGTCTAAAATTGGCGAAGGCAAGCCACATATTAAGGAAGCTGCATTCTTGTTATCAAAAAAGTGCCTGGCAAATAATCCAGAATTAGTATTGGTTCCACATGGAGAAAAAGCTCCAGAGGGAATCCAAACCAGCTGATTGGAGTCACCTAAGCTAGTCTAGGTGAAAGGTACTGAGAAAAGTGTTGTTCATTGTAGTTTGCAGTGTCTTTGTTCTGGTCTTGGATGTTTTATGTATTTTAGTCTGGATTTCAGAAAGGGACCTCAATTTGAAAAGCTTATGGAGTGCCAAGTGGGTGGGACACTCAAGCATGGCCATCTCATGAGAGGTGGGGATGTGGGCTTGTGCTGAGAGGTAAGTTTTCTGCAGAAAAGAAAAGTTGGACTTTTCCCTTCTGGTAAAAGGGATGTGGGGATTTTCACACCAAGCTGCAAAAAGCCTTGCTGCTTCTTGCTATCTTCATCCAACTCAATAAATTTTTTGTTTTGTTTTTTGTTCAGTGGAGAAGCTCCATTAAGAGAGTCTTAAACTATTGATTCCTTATCTGACATGATCATCAGACTAGCTAATACCTGGAGGATTTTGGCACAGATAGAAACATTTTTTTCATAATCTGCATGTGTGCTCTGATCTTTTACTGTACAAGGGAAAGCAGTTATACCAGACATCTTTCAAATTAAAGGGCTTGCTACTGCATTCCATGAAGGTCCTACTTCCACTGGTGTGCAGTAGACATGCTCAGAGAATTAATGCTTGTTAACATGGATAGGATGTGTAACCCCAAATCTAGAGCTCTTTTATCTGTCTCTAAGTATCAGTGTCTGAGGTGTCTTGTTGACAAAAGAATGAGTAAAATCTATACCACAGTTCTGAGCAAACTTTGGGAGAAGGTCAGTTTTGCCTGAGCTCTTTCACCTGCAGTGACATGATCTCCCTTGACCATAGAAATATTTGTGGCATGTCAGAATGGGGCACCTGTATTCTAGACCCCCACATCTCATTGGAGGGGTCTTGGCTGCTGTCTCTATCTGGCCAGTGGGAAAGTGGTAAATTAAGTAAGGATCAATATATAACACTGAAGGAAGAAGCTATTTTGTCCTTATAAAGAAGCTATGTAGTATATTTAATAGATAGATTATATAGTAAATTATCTATTTTAGATAGATACTCATAATAGTAGCTTCAAAATTTAGGAAAGTGTTGAAGAAAGATTTTCAGGGCTATTATTTTGGAATTAAATGCCTAAATTGTGCTCAAACTAACATCAGGCGCCTAACAGCTATTCTATTTATTTCAAGATTTAAGTATGATGCTAAAGGCCTGATCTGCCTGCTCTTGAGACGGACTTTAGTCATTACATTCAAGAGAAGCAAAACTGGCTTTCATTTATGTGCACACATAGTAAATCTGAGGTATCAACAAGCCCTTCCTGACACTACAGTACTTCTAAAAAACTGTTTCATTTTTAACCAAGTTAATTAGTTTCCAAGTGAGTAGGATGCTTTTATACCCTCTTAATATTCTCTTTGCAGTGAGTTGGTTGCCTGGGGTAGAAGTGTTTTTAATTAACTATATGCAATAACGAAAACCATGAGAACGACCTTATGCAGAAGTTCTCTCTTTCTGATGTTACACATAAAACAGCCGAAGTCTTAACCATATTTAACACACAGCTTTTTCTTTCCTCCTGCTCCTTCCTCAACACCGTCTAAGCCACAGCTCAAGCTAATAATAGAAGTGATAGAAAATGTTGTATACTACAATTTTAGTATTTTGTAAAGTGTATCCCAGCGAGGATTTGACTATTTTTGCTGGTCAGAAGAAAGAACAGTCTGAAAAGAGATGAAGCAACTGCAATGAGAGCTGCTTTGCATACTGCAATGTCCTAGGGTGTGATCATGCATGGCAGCTGAGCACATGCATGCTTAGGGCCTTTAATGAAACAAGTGGGATGCCCTGCTGCACTTGCACATTTGTTATTTATTCAGCTAGCTCTTGTTGATGTTGGATCTCTCCTACATCCTGAAGCCTGTGAGATGGATTATAACTAGACTGTTGGGACTGTATATGATGGCCAAATGCTGGGGGCTGAGCAAGCAGCAGTGACTCTCTCCTCTGGAGTCTGTGATACAGGCCTTGTTTTCTGTGTTAATTCCATTGCAAAAATACATTTCAATATGGATGATTCTCATGTAAAAACATGCATCACAGGGTGTAGTCTCTGGTAAAGATATGAAATGCTCTAATTCTGTTCCTAGGGAACTGGGCAGGAGTTTTTGCAATTTCCTTTAATTAGGGAAGGACTGAAAGCCTTGAAAAAAGGACACAGACTTAGTAGGAAGGCATATTTTGCTCTCTCAAATGAATTAATTTTTTTATTAAATAGGTGAATTACAGCCTTAGCAAATATTTTAAGGCTATTAAGTTTGTATGAAATTGAAAACTTCAGCCTCTTTCTGTGTGTCACTAGTGAGCAGAATTCTGTAGACTCTTGGGGCTAATGGCAATCTCCCAGCCTGCTCTGTTGTGAGTTCTGAACTCTTGACAGAAATTATTCAAGCTTACTTTGGCGGTGCAGGGGATGGCCAAAATTCCCTACAATAACACAGAAAGGCTTAAAGAATTAGATGTCTAAAAATAATTGTGGCTGTGCTGTTGAAATATATTCAAGAGTATTAAGCTTGCTGGATATTGTTATACATTGTGTCAAGAGGACACAACACAATGTGGTTTTCTACCCATGAGAATTATGCTGCAGACTATCACTGAAGCAGGAATTTGAACCCATGCATTACTGTTTGGCATCTACTATAGAATAAGATTTTGGCATATATTGTACACCCTTATCATCTTTTTTTTTTTTTTTTCAGGTGCAGAGCTATGCTCAAAATGGGGAAGAGGAATCAAGCAAAACTGAGAATTCATCAATTCTCTATTATGCTCAAAAACCAATCTACAAACTGAAGGAAGTTTAGATCAAAAAAACATTGTTGTGCATCATAGATTTGAGCATTGCAAACTAAAACTGAAAGTACTCTAAATAGAAACTACTTTGAAGTGAAAATAATTCTACAGTAATTGAAACCGGTGTGTGTAGTCCTTCTAGGATCATGGTCTTAGGACTTTCTAAAATGCTGCTGTATTGGGCTAAGAATTTCTGTTGGTTTGTTGGCTTGTTAGAGTTAGGGAAACACTTTTGTTTGTTAATTAATATTGTTAATTAATTGTTAATTAATTTTTAATTAATATTTGTTAATTAATTTCCCATAATTTGGCAAATGGGTAAACCATTAAGTGCAGGACTATATGTAATCACTCTTCCTGTAGACAAAAATCATGAAGGTATTAAATAAACGGCCATTGTCAACACAACAGAAGGATAGTGGATAGTAAGTGATTAGATAGAACTCGTTCCATCCTACTAAAAAGAAAAAATAGATGTCTCCTTGTCTCATTAAAAACATTCTTCTGAAACCACATTTATCTGTTCCCTCACAAAAGCTCTACTACAAAATTGCTCAATTACAGGGATCAAAAACTCTCAATACATTCAAATTAATGTTTCTCTGAAGTGAACACCACCTAAATGTTCAAAGAAGGAGCAGTGGCTTTGAGAAGGTGTTTGGGATAACTGTAATATTAGTTTTTACTGCAGCAGTATCCTGATGGCAAACAGACACATCACAGCATGTCACCTTTTGGCAGATAGCTTCTGGGCCATAATTTGCACCTCTACTGACTGTGCGTGGGATTCCAGAGCATAAATCTTTGTCAAATTTCTCCAGTTCTGTCCAAAGAACATAGCTATGAGAATTACTGAGAAATTCAGTAATAATTTTTACTGTTGGAAGAAAAGTAGGACATCATGCCAAATATGACTCAAAGCCAATTTTCAATTTGTATTTAAATATTAGTAGCCTGATACAGCTTAAAACCTCTTAGTTCTTTAAAAATCAAAAGTAATACTTTGTCAGATGTGAGAAGTATGACTCAACTTTCTACTGGCTAATTGTAAATGGCAAACCCCATATTTTAGAAACATTTGTGACTAATTTAATGTTTCTTATTTGCTTAATTAAATGACCTTTAAATCCAAGCCCAAATTATTTTATAAATATTTAGCTTTCCAATAAAGCTATATCCAGATATCAGTCATTTGATAGGAACCATCTGCAACATTTGAACTTTCTGCATGTTAAAATGGGTTTTTTTGGTTCTTTGATTTCATTCTGAAGGCAATTTGTTTTTTTACCAATGCTGACAACATGGCAACTAAATTAGATCCCTCCTCTATGGCATGATACAAGCACACAACTCAGACTGAAGTCAAGGCCAGGCATTTATAGCAACTCTGAACCAGACAATTACTGAAACTTCCTGTAGGCCCTGCAGATCTTGGAATTACAAGGACTATAGAAGGGAGACAAAAAAAATCACACAGACAATATCTGATTTAGAGATAGTGGTTGCTCCTGAACTCGAGTTTTTATATAGATAAATCTCTGTAGTACGTAAAAATCTCCATATTATTTTGAAACTTGATAACTAATCCTTTGTGTAAGGATAGTAAAGGAACTCATGATAAAAGGGCACTCGTAATAATAGTTTTTTATGTGCTAATGAGCAAAGAAATGTTTTGCTGGAAGCCACTGATCTCACATGGTAACAAATATGTCTTTCAGTCTCTTATGACTTCTGTTCATTTTGTCTTTTGTGCCTTCTTCTGATATTCACTTTATAGCAATGCTATCTGAATTAAAAAGATAAGCTATTAACAGAACTATTTCTTACTGTTTCACCTGTTTAAGTTAGAGTTAATAAACCAAAATATCCCATTACATGAGATAAAAGGTATGTATTTCCTGACAACAATAAATACAGTTCGAAAGGGCTTTTGTGTTTTCTTTGATGGAGTTTGTATGTGTTGCTGTTAAGTTTTGAGATAAATATCTGCAGGGTTTTCTTGATGGTGTGATGTCAGGTGCAGAGCAGGACTTGATCCTGCTAACCTCTGCTCAAAGAAATATCATCAGTGAAAGGTGCTTGCCCACAAGCCATGATTTTCAGAATTGGATCATCTCTGGTTTTTATAGTAAATGTGAATCATTTAGCTTGTGATATGCAGTCACTTCCTATTTAAATCATGTAAATGATATTTTACACTAAGCAAACTATTGCCCTTAATATAATTGATCACGTTAAAAATGGAAGCATTTTATGTAAATACAAAAGTGAAAAAACTAAAAAAGCAATTGCTTTTTTACAATTAGATACTTTGGTTATATTTTTCAGTTGTGATATAGATATTTTTTACAAACATCAAGACATTTTATTAAAAATTATAAATTATTTTAGTAATATCTGCGTTAGTTTATGAAATACTCATTTTTATTTTAATATAAACCCCCACATTTTCATGAAGCATACTTGGAGCTTAATTAATCCCCCAGGGTTGTTTTTATTTTGCTGTGTTTTGCATTTCCTCTGTCTGGACTTTTTCAAAGAAACCCTCCCTGTTGTCAGGCTCCTTACGCATAAGTTTATCTGTTCCAGGTTATGTTACTTGTAAATAGATTCTAATCCTCTGGTCATAATAAGCATATCTATTTAAAAAGTTTTTGAGTCTGGAATACCTTCATAGCATTCTGTCTAAGCCTTATCTGCTTGGCAGAGATTTAAAAATTCTTACTTATGCAAAAATAATTTCTCCAGTGTTCTCCTTACCCTGGGCACTTGAGTGGGCAGGGGGAACATTAAGAGGGTGAAATGCTTTAGCATACTCACTCTTCAGGGCAGAGCATACAAAGACCACAGCTCCACTCCCTCTTAGGTCTGAATCTTATTAGTATCATCAAGCAGTGAATCCTCTGTAACTATAGGCTGGACTTCTCCTTCCAGGTTAACAGGTTTCAGAATGAACTCAAGCTCACCAGACTTCCTGCATCTAAATAAACCCCACACTACTCAAAAGTTTCCTACAGAGCCTAAGACAACATAAAATGGTATAGTTGCTAGTAAAAAGCCCCATGGAGCTATTTGATGTTTACAAATTGACTGGCGTGTGAATGGGAAGCCCTTGGGGTCTGCCCCTCCTCCTGCTCATAACCCGCCCCTCCAAAAGGGAAGCGAAGTTGCCAGGCTGCAGTCCTGTGGAAGGGAGGCATGACAGGCTAAGCCAGAGCAAGCTCTGCCTTTGCTACCTGTCCCATTCTTGCTGTCATTCAAGTGAGATGATCAAGCTGGGGAGCAGGGAAGAGGAATGCAAAATGCCTTTATGCAGATACAGAATATATAAGTGAACAGCCAACCTAGAAAGCAGGAGGGTGTGGAAAAAGGACAAAACAAAAGCACTCTCACCTCACACCTTGCCCTTCCTTTCCCGATATTTTTTCTTTGTTTAATTTGCTGCTTAATAAAGAGGGAGTTCATTTTTATGAAATGTGTTCGTGATAAATATGATACCTTTCTTTAGCAGTGTATTATACTTCCTATAAAGACAATGTAAACCTGTGAATACAGCTTATAATAAGTTGAACCTGAAATGCTGTAGAAAAGACTTTATATCTGTATAAAGTCTTTATACTGTAGAAAAGCTTTAATATCTACAGATTTCCATAGCTTTTGTGTCATGAAAACTGGCTGTCTGTTACTAGAAGATTTTTTCAATAACATGCAGTAGATAAGAACATCATTCTTAATAAGAATAATAACATTGCATGATTAAGGCTTAGTTCTTAGAACGTCGTCAAATTGCTGGTAAGAATGGAAGGCAAGAAATAAATGTAAAAGAGATTCTCTTTTATTAGAGGTCCTGAGTGCTGCTATTTGTAAAAATATTGGACTATAGTTAACAAGTAAAGCTAAATATGAGAGATTAGCAGCCCCAGCGTGCTCCAGGCTGACATGAGAATTACAAGTGACTACAGGCAGAAGCGTCATCTGAAAGTTACACTACATTAAGCTAAAGCAACAGCAAGACACTAAAAGAAATTTCCCATGAAAAGGGATGGAATCTTTCTCCCTCTCATTGCAGCTTTACAGATTTTGGAAAGCAGATCTGCTTGCCTATACAAACTCTGTTTATCTGTGAAATGGATAATAAGATCAAGTTGGATGCCACAGTTTAGTTATGTCAAGATATGTAGTTTCTTTCAGATGAATCTGAGGTACACAGATAAAAATTGTAAAAGTTTCTGACCGTAGTCCAAGTTTCTGGTTTTCAGTCTCCTAAGGAAATAAGTATCCCATCTCAGGGAATTCTTGTTCTTGCATCCTTGTACAGCAGAGATGCCTGCAAAGAAAGGGGAAGAAGGTAACTGTAAGGGGTACCCTGCAAAGAAAAAATCATCCATATATTTTTGAAGCAATCAGAATATTAGGGACTAGGGCAGCATGAATCTAAATTACCTATGGAACAGAGCAAAGATTTTAATTTTTCTCTCATCAAACAATTCTTCATGCAGACTTGAAACCTTTACTCTAAAGGACCCATGGGGCTTTGCCAAATGAATCCTCTGTTGAAGGTTTTCAAAGGTTTCATTAACTTTAATCTGATCCTACTTTGAAAGCAAAAGCATCTTCAAAATATATATGAAGACCTATATCCTCTCTAACTGCAGCAGTTCAAGAAGCTTGATGTATGAACTGGACCAAAACACAGTGGTTGAAACTACATTGAGACTAATGCAGCTCATGTCCTGGATTTGTTAAAGAATGGGTAAATGCCACAATTCTGTCAAACAGTACAGTGGTATTTGGGGATGAAGAGTTATTTTAAAAGGAAAAGAATCGGTTCACAGAATAGTGCCACCTAGCACCATATTAGGACATCAACTTGTATGCCTGAAAGAAAGAATGTGACCCATTCACCAGCCCTTCTCGCCGCAGAATCCTGGGTTGGAAGTCTTCCACCCAAATTTGGCTAGACTTAGCTCTAAGGTCCTTGTAAAATGTCAGAGTCAATCTGAGATGGGGTAGTTTGTGAGTGTCTTTTAATTTCTCCCAGAAAACCTCTCTATTTGAAGTCTGATTTAGCAAAAAGGTGGTCAAGGGGAAAAAAAAAAACCTATGGCACTTGTAATGCAAAAGCCTGTTCAAGGTTTCAGTGGTGGGTTTTGTGGGACATAGTATTTTGGTAAGACTGGGGTTTTGAGACAGAAATTTTCTATCAAAATTAAGCAGGGTTTGGAAATCTGAGTTAAGTTCTGATTTGATATTCCTGAAATCAACTTCAGATATTTCAGTACTTTAGTTTTACTCAGTTAATTTATGGTGTTGTTGACTTATAAGTGCTTTTGGCCTGTTCTGGATGATGAACTTGGAAGTCTTCTAGCCACTAAGTAAAAATTTTCTCCTGGAACTGAAAGCTGCTTTCCTAGGGGGGCTTACTGGAATTGCAAGCCAGTTTACTACAGTTTTCCAGACATCAAATCTGAAAAAAAAGTGAGAGAGGAAAACAAAAAAAGGGCTGAAAACATGCTTTTAAAAGAACTATGCTGCATGTCTTTTTATTTGAAAAGTTTTAGTTTTAGCTTGGAGATATTCCTTCTACCTGTTGAAGGGAAAGGATAAGAAAAAGTATATCTGCCACCTATGAGAAGATAAATTTAAAATTTTTTCTCAGCAGGAGTTGAAATTTTTTTCTGAAGAATCTAATTCTGATGTCACTGTAACCAGATGAAGTTAGTTTGTGTAAATATAACATTACATGCTGTTGATTGAATGGAATCTTTGAAAGATATATAAATTAATTTTGAGATTTGAACCTTTGTTATCTAGAATATAACAGAAAACACTGAATGGCATCTACTCCTAATTAGATTTAAAAATCCCAAAACAAAATCCTGAATAGCAGTAAGTCACGACTGTCAAAACCAGGTTAATGAATTTAGGCTTTTAACTTGCTTTTAAGAGAGTTTGTGATAAATTCCCAGTCTCCGTTTGAGTTTGCCATAATTGCTTTCCAGTCTAGCTACATGACCCAAGAGCTCTGCTCAGCTCACCCTGGCAGGGCCTGCTTTGGGTTTGCCTCAGTTTGCTGGTTTGGTCTGCAGAGCTGGGTGGTGTGGGATCCACACAGCTGCAAAACAAACACTGCCATGGTGTCTTGTTTGAACAGGTCAGGGAATGTTGGAAGGAAGAATTAAACTGGTGATAAAAACTGCTAAGACAGAAGGAGAAGGCTGACAGAAACAATTTATTTTTCACATTTTCTATGTCAGAAGAGAACAAGTACTACTGCAGATTATTTCTTTGGCTATTCTGTGGTCCTGGGGTATTATCCATCTCATTTCTTTCAGGAAAGTGTCTTTGGTGACAGTATGGTTTGAAAGAGTACAAATGAGACGTACAAA
The DNA here is from genome assembly GCA_013400215.1 of Cisticola juncidis. Lineage (NCBI taxonomy): Eukaryota > Metazoa > Chordata > Aves > Passeriformes > Cisticolidae > Cisticola > Cisticola juncidis. Next base: position 372,138 of record VXBR01008903.1, read on the forward strand.
GAACAGAACAGAAGTTGGTTTTGTGAAATACCAGCCAAATTAGAAGACTTGCTTTTTTCTCTATTATATATTCCACTTGTTGGACATCAGTTTCTTGCATGTACACACATTCAAAATTAGGAATTTTTCACCAGACTATGTTTTTGTGCCATTTACCCATTTTCCCTTGGAAAGATTTCTCTTTTTTCTTGTTGCCTCAAGACAGAAAATGTAAATAAGAAAACCAGCAGTAATGGGATGTTGATGCTAAACGGACTCATCCTCAAAAAGTGGTGGGATGAGTTGCTGAATCTCATGATTTGGGCAGATTTTTTGTGGGCTATCTAGAACCCTTTTTTTTTAATTGTTACCAGTTGTGTGCCTCTTAGTGCTAAAAAAAGATGCATATAGTTCTAAAGGAAGCTAATAAACTTCTCTTGTTCTTACTAATTCTGGAAGCTAAAGTCTAAATATGAAAATGTAAATGGGTAGCAAGCATATGTATTACAAATTCCAGTCCCATGTATCACTGTCTTGTATACATTTTCCTTTGGAAGGACCCTTATCATCTTTAGAAGTAAAACATAAGACAGGGCAGGTGCTAATAACCACACTAAGACAAATTCAGCTTGTAGTTCTATCAGCATAAATACAAAGTTATGGAGTTGCCTTTTAGTAGGCCCTGAGGAGAAACAGCACACATCCTCTGAGACTTCAGAATTATTCAAATTGATGCTGTTCTTGAAACATTAAAGTGAATGATGAAAATGAGGAAACGAGTGCTGGCCAGAGGTTAGCAAGAGGCAAACAGTGTGCAGCCATGTCCATGCAGCTCTGCTGCTTTGCCTCTTTTGCTCATGACCTGCAACGCCCTAAACACTCTAGTCCTGGATCTTTGTGGAAAAGCAGTTACAAGCTGTGCCAAACTCTGTGATGCTTTTGTGCTCTGAATACATGTCCTCCAGGGTCTAGGATGAAACCACCACATTCATTTGCACTTGAGTAAAAACTACATTGTTTTTGCAGTCATTTGGCATCATGTTCAAAAAATATAAGGTCAAATTCAGCTCTAGTGTTGCAACTCAAATGATTTAAATGGCATTTTGCCCACCTACATCAGAGCTGGATTTGGCCCATCATCTGGATCTACTTAGTGAATACTGTGCTAAATGTTCAATGCCTTGCACAGGGTTTTAGTTATGTGCTTACCATTGAATTAAATGGGAATTGTATTCTTAGGATCTTATCCAAATTATGAGACTGTAGGACTCTGAGGAGAACTTATTTTTTGTAAAGTTTGTGCAGCACCAAGCACACTAGAACTTATATTACTTTTTAAATTAATGCCATTTAAAATTTTGCCTAGATTTATTAAATAGTGGATATCTGCAGTTTTGATGATCAAGGCAGCAGGACAGTGAGTCAGAAGTCTTTGGAAATAGATTTGTTGCTTGTCACCAACTGTTGGGCCAAAAGTGATCAAGTAGTTTTGGTCATATTTGTTTTTCATAAAAATTAGGTTTTCAAATGCATTTAATTTTTCAAGAAAAAACTTCCCCAAAATCCCTTAGGACCATGTAAGTGTTTTCATTTTTGATGCTTAGAATGTATTCCTTTGACTGAGTAAATTTTTATTTGCTCTAGCTCACCTAAATCAAGTGCTGGATGTGTGTTACTCAAAGATCTTCATAAAAACTACACTGATGGTGTCTTGGAATGAGATTTTTTTCCCCATTTCTAAGAATCTGGTTACTCCAAGCATGAAAGCTTTCTAAAAGAGAAATTAGCACAAACTTTTGTTTTAGAGAAAGAAATCTAAATTTCATATTGCCTTCCTCTCTTGGCTGATATTGTTTCAGATCTCATTAAATCAAGTAAAAGCAATTATGCAAAATTGCCTAGCTAAGGCACTTAGCTTTAGATTTATCTAGTGGTTGCTTTCATGTAGATGTAATTTGTCTAGTCCTGCCTAGTTCTAAATTCATCAGTGGTGTCCAAATATCTTATGATTTGGGGTGCTGTTTCATGATTTTGAAGCCTTTTATCAGCTGTATGTATATGTGAAATATTTGTGCTGACCCTTTCTCTGCTGTGTCTGGAAGTTCAGTTTCTTACAGGCTGTGTAAGGAATAAAGGAAAACATGGAGTGAGGTAGGAAGGACACACTGAACATGCTAGGGGTGAATTCTGCAGCATTTACACATACAGAATACTGATTAATTATGGCAAAATGATCCTCTGAAGTCAGTGGGACAACATATGGAAAAGGCCATCTCTACATGAGCTTTCTAAAATGAAGTTAAATGAAGTAAAAATGCAGGTGCACAGAACTGGGGCAGTTAAATTGGGGCAGTGAATGCACTGACTAGAAAGTAAAATCTTTGCTCCATGCAGGAGAGCTGTACTCCTGAGCAATGTTCAAGGCTGACCAAGATATAGCCAGTCAGAACACAGACCACGATCCTGGGGTCATTGTAGCTTATTCTGCAAAGGAATCTGTAAGCAAGAGCTCTGTAATCACAGAGTAAGAGCTGTGAAGCTCACATGAATCGAAGATCTGGAGGATGTTTTGGAAGCCAAAAAGGCAGGAAGCAGCAATTGTAACTAATTGAAGAACTGAGAGTTTTGATCTGATGCAGTACTAGGACCAGCCACAGAACTTCTAATGACAGAAAGTCATCCTGTAGGATTGTATGGTGTATCACCTAAAGATACTAAAATAAACTAAATAATGAGCAGATTAGACATCCTTTACAGGAATAATTTTTAAAAAGTTTGACCAAAACTGGAGGATGAGTTAATTCTGATCCCACAGATAGCTCAAAATTGCTCATAGCTTTCTTCTGTAGCAGAAATGTAAAACATTGGAAACAAAATATATAAAATATATTGTTCTGACTGTAATTAAAGTGAGGAAAAACCTCACTGTGGAGTGTGCTGGATGCTCCAGAGAGCAGTAAGTGATATATCCTAAGTTTTTGGGAAGAGAAGATGTTCTCAAGTATTTAAATTATTTCAACTCTTTATATGGAATAGAGTATAGCTATTTGGTAGGAACTGGAAACATTCTAAATGTGTCCAAATGAGTGATTTCAATTTAGTGTTCACTCTTTAACACAGAGGAATATGAAGCAAGTTTAAAGCAATGTCATCTGTGCTACTGCACCTCCAGTCCCAGAACTGACTGTTAAAAAGGATCCAGAAACTTCTACAAGAGGAGAGGAAATCAACAGTTTTGAGAGAAAAGACTTATATACAGTCTGCATGCCTGGGCAATGCCATTGTAGTACCAAGTAATTGAGTGACTTTTGACAGAGGAACAGCAAAAAGGATTTGAATTGGTGAAGAAAGCATTTTTATGAACTAGATTGTATTTAAATTTCCAAGTTGATCCTAGTCACTTGTGGCTTCTTTATGGGAAATTACTTTTATGCAATGCTGAAAGTTGCTGTGGGATTTGCACTTGAATAAATTGAGCTTGATTGGTGTGGAGTTTGGAGGCTGCAAATTAAACGCCTAAAGTGAAGACTATAAATACTAGAACATAAAAATAACAATATTTTACTTTTTTAGTGTTCTATTATCCATTGCTTTTACACAGCTTATTTTTGTATTTCTGGATTTTTCAGCTAATGTAAAAAGCACTGGGAATTATCAGAGTTCTCTCTAGGTAACTGTTGTGGCAGTGCTGTTACATATCTGTCTGCAACTCTGTATTCCTGAATATAAGGCAGTTCTGCACTGCAAGTAAAGACAGCAGAAGCCCAAAAGAAATGAAAATAATTATGTTCCCAACCAGGGAGCAGAAAATGCTTGGCTCTTGATTAGAAAAAGTAGCCAGAAAAAGAATTCCAAACTTAGACCCTTTTGGAGAGAGCCTAACCCAGTAATTAAGAAACTAAACACTTTATTCTTGTTGATTCCAAAAGAAAGAGCTCATTTCTTTGTTGAGGACCTGGTGCAGAAATTTAAGAAACATCCCAGAGGGATGAGGAGGGAATTTGGAATTCTCCCAGCAACTTTTTTGTCTAATAGAAGATGGCTTGTGAAGGAGAAATTCCTCAGAACTTGAGAGATTTCCTTGCAGCTGATAGGTCTGGTTAAAGTTGCTGATAATTTCAAACAAAGAACAAACAATGCTCTCTGGCAGAGATGTAGCAGAAAACTAACAAAACCTAGTCAGGAGACACGCTATTTGGATTTCAGGAGTTTGGAAAAAGCTAAAACTCCTGTTGATAATTTTCCTTAAATTAAAGGGAAGGGTGGTAGAAAATGGGTTGTAATCAGAAGTCTGGGTTATGAAATCTGCCAGTTCTTACACCATTGTCTTTCTTATGTATTTTTTCTTTTCAAATTGTGAAGAAGAAATCTGCTTGTGCTAGTTGGATTCTTTACTTCCAGTGTCCTAATGAATAACTTCATTTCAACAAGCAAGCACTGTAATATGGAGGTGTAGCAGTAAGGCAGATGGAGGTTTCAAGTGTGATTTTCACAGTCACAGAATATTCTGAGTTAGACTGGACTCACAGAGATCATCAAACCCAACACCTAAGTGCATGGCCCATATGGGGCTTTCAAACATATTTGGTGTTATTAGCACCATGTTCTAAACAACTAAGCTGATCTTGGGGAGAAAAGGTGTTTGGTTTTTTTGTTTTTTGGGTTTTGTTTGTTTTTCTTTTCTTTTTTGGCAAATGTATTGATTACCACCATTTATGATAACTCTTAAATGTGGCAGGAGACAACTTCTCAGGTGATAAACACTGTTAGAGCAGTACAACGTTCTAGTGCTGCCATCACTGATTTGCACTCAACAGCTGTTTAAATTGAACACCAACATTGAGCACTACTTCAATGGAGGTCTATATATGTGCTTTTCAGATACACTGTTAATTTAAAAAGCATGACTGGCTATTTATATTGGTCCCCCCAAAATGCATCTAAGAATTGAAATCACATTCATCAAGTGTCAAGTGCTAATTAGAAGGATGTATAAACACACAGAAAATTTTACACTTATTAGATGGTGGAATCATACACATTAAGGCCCACAGGACTGCATTTTCAGAAATCACTTTTAACTTTTGGGTAAAATTTCTTCCTGAATTTTTTAGTACTTAATTAGCTAGTAAAGTTCCTTGCACTTACATAACCTGTAGTAGGAAATTTAGAATAAAATATTTTTTTTGTGGAAATAAGATTAGTGGATTCTAGGACTCTTTCCTTTCACTTACCTGCTTGACCAGCTCAATACAGGACTAGTTAATGACTTTTTGAACAAATAACCTTTCACCTAACCTAAAACTGGCCTTCCATTTTTTCTTTTCCCAGGTAGGTTTTATTTTTAAATCTGGATGTTTCAGTTATATGCAGGCTGTGTGAAATGGCAGTCTAACATCTCCCTCCTGTTCTTGCCACCTTTCTACTGACCGGCCCTAAAGCCAGAACACCTCCACAAACACCTCCTGCCTTCCTTTTGTGCACTTCCATTCAGACACAGCTGCCTGGCCAACGCTATTGTGCTCTTAAGCCTATATAAAGCCTCTGGACTCCCTCCCTCCTCCAAGCCAGCTGCCTTGCCTTGGCTCTGATCCCACGTGCTGAACCTGAAGAGCAGGTTCCAGTGCTGGTTGTATTCTTGCAAACCATGCAGGCTGCCAAGGGGTGACCTCCGAGGGACAGTGACGTAGCAGGGATCAGCTGGAACTGCTGGCGCAGGAGTGCTCCAACTCGGGTAACACATTGTTTAGGAAACTCTTTAAGTTCACCCAGAAACATCTGCTCCCAAACCTTTTGTCATGGTAAATTTTCAGTAATTGCCAGCCCATATAGAAAAATACCTTTCAACTCCATTTCTGGTTGGATGGTTCAGTGCTTGAAAGAAATATGAAAAGCAAGATCAGGTTTTTATGATTAATAGGTCTGTTCTTATCAGTAGTTTACGTGCCTTTCTGAAGGATTATTCATTTGGTTTTATTATGACAGTTCCAGAACCTCTGTGATGTGTAAATAATAGTACAAGCTTGTCAGTGATTATTTTAGGTAAAGGAGTAGTTAAAGTATATAATCTAATAATGCTACAATAATTGCTTCATAACTTTTAAAATTTGGAGGGTATTTCTAATGCTTACGCTAACACCTAAGTTTTGTGGTTATAAGCACAGTTATCCTTTTCTTAAGTATCTCTTCTACCTACTGGTAAGTGTTATAATATATACACATAGCTATTTACTTTTTTTCTGGCCTGAAATTGAATTAGTCTTTTTATTTCCCATTGTGGCAAGAAACTAAGGAAAGCCCTGTTCCTTCCCATGGAGAGTGATTTCAAAGCTAGATATATCACTTAACATTTCTTAAAATTGCTTTCTGTTCCAGAGCAACTTAATTTACAGCTTTCTATATTTACAGTTTTATAAAAAGAAATTTTGTTTGTCTTTGTTGAATAACAGCTGGACAGCTTGAAGTGAGATATCTTCAAAGTAACAAGAATATTGTGCAAATACTTCAGAAAATGAAATAAAAGAATCATAATCAAATGTTGCTCAACTGTGTTTGGATCTTACAAGCTAAACTCTGATCAGACATTACAAACAAAATGCAGCAAAAGCTAAGATGAGTTTACTGGTGTTCTGTCTTCTGGACCAAAGTTGTAGAGATCTGTATTCCAGCTAGAATCATTCCAAGAACTTTTTGAACAAATTTAATCAAGTCTGCTTTTGATGCTACTTAAAAAGAAATTATTTATAGTAAGGCTTCCATATCTTAGCCTTGGAAAAGCTGAACTGCCCTATTGGTACTCATGATTGTGCTTGCTCAGCTTTGTGTCTTTTTTCATCTTCCTCATTGGACTGTCACGGTTTTGTGTGTAAAGGACACATGATACAGGATGAGACATTTTTCTCTTCAGTGTTCCTTTCATTTCTGTTCTTTTTTTGCCTAGACTATCCTGAAATTTTTTTCTGTGTGCTGAAGTTTCACCCAAAGGTGAAAAGTTATGCCATTTTTATTACCACCCTGGACTAGAGGAATTGATAGTACAATCTCATATCTCCTCTGTGCTGCACTAGATGTTCTTGTTAAAAGAGAGGCTTTCAAGAATGAGTGTGATGTAGAGTGGTCAGAGACCTGCAGCCAAGGAGAAGGGGCTGTAAAGAACAGTTTTGGCCCTTTATTTTGCTCCAAAATCTTTGGTATGTGAGAGATCAATTTTGATATCTCTTCATGAGGAGAGCCACTTGCAAATGAACCCTCTCAGAGTGCCTCAGTGCTTCCTTTTCCATAAAGAGCTGCCTAGGTTATATTAGTGAATATAGCAGCAGAAGTATTTTGATAGTTCTTCTTCTAGTCTTTGCCATGGTGTAAAGAAGTTTCAACATTGTATTATTTTGCTTTAGAGGCATTCTATAATTTTGGTGGGTTTTGGTACTTGTGTCTTGCATAACTAAAATGATAAATTTTACTAAGGATTTGATTTCAATAAACTGACTATTTCATAAAGCATAAGTTAAACAGGATAATTTCTTTTAAGTGATCTTTCTGGGCTCTTTATACTATTTTTTAATCTTACAAATAGTTTTGTGTGGAAGTAGTTTAAAAAAAACATAGATTTATAGTTTGTATTTCAAACAGCATGATTTTATTTGGTGAGATGAAGAGAAAGCTTGAATAATGATACAGTTTGAAAAAAATTCCACAAGCTGCTACAATTTAAAATTTCGTATAATAGGAAAACTCCTTAAATTTGTGGGAATGGAACATAAAGTATTCTTAGTTACTAAATATGTTTTCTTTCCCTTTTTTCAAATCCCATAGTTTAAGCTCAAAACTGGGGTTCACATCTGAATCTTAATGTCTTCCTCTCCAGTGGTCCACACTAGCCACATATGGCAACCTCCCACTTGGTGAAGTTTGGACACAACAAAACCCTCTGGAGCCCTGATCCTCTCCTGGCTGTAATGGTGTGTGTGAGCCAGCAAGGGGCCATTTGTGTTTCAGTCTTGACCTTACACCCATTACTGTGCAGAGCTGCAGAGAGCTAGAAGGGTTTCATGGCAGTGTGGTGACATTGCTGTTGGGACTGGTCAGTGCACACACTCCTCTGCTCTGAGGGTGCTGTATCCACCAGGATGAAGCTGCCTTGTTTTCCCAATCCTACACTTCCGCAGGCGTAACTGATGGTCCAACTCAGTCAATTTTACCATTCTGACCCTGCAAGTCACTCAGCTCTACAAGGAAGCAGGTTAAGATGAGATTCTAAATAATTGCTGTTGGAAGGATACCTTTCATGTCTGTATTAAGAACAAAAAGCATGGCATATGAAGGTGGGAGTTGTTTTTCCTTCATTCTAAGTCCTGCATAAACAAAATTACTCCTCTCCTTGTTCACTGGCTCCTGTGGGGCTACTCATTTATTTAGCAAAGTAGAGTTTTGCCCATAAGGAATTTGAGTCTTACGAGTGATCTCCTTCAGATTTAAAATTATTAGAGTCTATCTGAGTATATTTACAGTTCCAACTAATTATTTGCAGATTCTTTAAACTATATTATGTAATGTGTGTTTTTACTTTTATTGCTCTTCCTGAAACTCTAATGTTCTTGTTATACCATTCTGAAAATAAAACATCTATGGAGCAAGACTATCATATTTTACATTTTTTGGGACAGCCTCAAATTTAAAAAGCATGTCAAGGTGAATTGCATAATAGAATGAGGAATGCAGACCTTCCTTATTGTGCTCATGGGAAGAAAATAATCGTGATGCCTAACCTGAAGCCAAGTGAACTGATTTCGGAAATGGAAGGGGAAGGCTTTGCACTGGCTACAGATCCATTGTGCTCTATATTTGAACAGTTTGAAAGCCAATTGCTTTCATAAGCATCCCTTCAAATTGTTTATTGAAATCTCAGGTCACATGTGGGAATGTAAAGTTTCTTACAGTATGTCACTAAAGTAATTTCTGAGAAAACACATTCCGATTTTGGAACAGAATCCTGGAGAAGGAAGATCTGGAATCCTTGGAGTTATTTGAGTGAATTTGATTGGAGTTGATTGAGTGAATTTGAGTTAGTACCCCAGGAACTGCATCAATAATGGCATAGAGTCAAACTCCAGGAACCAACTGAATTTTACTTTGTGAATTGCCAAAATGAATCACTGCAATAGCTGTTCAGTCTTCTATATTTGCCATTTTTATTGGCCTTTTTATAGAAAAGAAAAAGAAATTGGGCTTTTTCCCTGGTTTTTAGAGGTCAGTGATGAAGCTACCACAGGAAAAATAAATGAAAAAGAACAGAGTAAGCCAACAACAGATTGCAGGCATACACACAAGAAATCTCCATGGTCAGTAGGACTTGTGATTTCCTTTTATGACTTTTTGGCCACTGCCAGAAGAGAGAACATGTTTTGATATTTGAAGAAGTTCACAAATTCTATTAAAACTGTTGCAATAGTCAGAGAATACAAAATGGCTGTCATTCATTGAAAAAATTGTCATCAGATTATTAAACCCAGTATTACAGGGTTTTTTCTTTAATTTCCTGTTGTTAATGATAAATCTGTCTAAACTAAGATAGAGTTACTTCAACACAGACATGATTGAAAAGCTCATGCTCAGTATTTTGTGTAGGTTTGCCCCTATATTTATCTACAAGGTGAGTGTTACAGTTCCTGATCACAAAACGGGGGCTCTCCATATCCAGTTGCTACAATCTGCAGTTTGGGATTTCAAGATCATCTCTTCGAAGGGTTTTTGTTTAAAGTGGAGGCCATAGCTGCCCATAATAGAGATCATTAAATACTCAGTCTTAATCATGTGTGATCTGTTGTCAAAATGTGGCTTCTTAGTCTTCCCTCTGTTGCTTCTTACAGCATCAATTATTTCTAGAGTGCTCTGTAATTATTATAGAGTGCTTGCAAAAATCTTCTGTTTCTATCTTTCAGAGCCCTCTTCCACCACTTTCCCTACCACCTACCATTTTGGAGTGATAGGTCCAAAGAAATATCCATAGGAATCTAGAGCCTAAGAATTAAATGTAGATCTAACAGAATTCCATCTTACTTCCAGGCCCACCAAAAAATCTAATAATGCTTTTTATANTCTGTTTTTAAAAATCCATCTTGCTGTTCATCCTTTTTTGCTTCAGGTTTTTTTTTTCCTTTCAGGACATGTTTTATTCTGATTGTGTACTGGGATGACACAGTAGAGGTAAGACAATAGCATACACTTGACTCTGTGGTTCACTTATAGTTCTTTTATTTTAATAATCCTTGCTGAATCCAGTGAGAATAAAACCACATACGTGCAGAGAGAGTTGAAGTATAGACAGTCAAGGGAATCTAAGTGCATGCTTTGGTTAGCATATGCTGAACTTTGCACCATTATTTCGGCTGTGTGAATAGACATAAAAGTTAAATCCCAAAGTCTATTAAAATTCTGGAATCCATTTCACTTTATCCAGTATAAACTTTTGGATAACCCTTTCTATTGCTTGCAGAAAAAATTCTAATTGACTTAAAGCTTATTAAAATGTATATCAGTTCTTTTTTTATAAGCAAAGAGATACTGTAGCACAGTGGTCAACTCCTGCCTTCCTGCTCCAGTTAAAAGACTAACCAACATTATCAGTGCTTTATCTTAAAGGTTAAGCAAGTTTTGCTGGAAGTACTGCCAAGGAGATGATGTGCAACTTTTTTCTCCGATGTAGTATAGTTTGACTATAAAAGGCATACCTCTCAATCTCTATTAAAAATAAAGAACTACAATTAAATCCTTTCTCTGGAACATCCTGGACTGAAAAAAATCAAATAACAATACAAACTTTCAATGTAAGTTAGTAATTATATTGTGAAGACATCACTATAGTGACACTACATTTATTTTTTGAACGCAGAGGTATGTGTCTGTGTACACCTGTTTGAGAAACCTGCACTAAAATGACCACAAACAAGTGAATAAATTTGAGATGCCTCATGCAATACATACTATTGCTTTTTGCTGTAAAACTAAAGGAAATCTGAGTCATTGCAATCTTAGAATGTAATGCCAGACAAATGAGAACCAGACCACAAACAATGAAGCCAAGTACATCATTATAGGTTGAGTAATGGGAACGACTTACATAAACTATGGCTGAAACTCAAGATTTAGCAAAAGACCATCACCCTTAATTGCATAACAACAATTAAAAACTCATTAGTCTGCAAGCTGTCCATCAGGAATAAGAATCTCATCAATTGAAGTCATAAATAGTTAAAGAGGACAGTTTTTCATTTTGATTTAACCTTTTGTCTTACCTTTCTTATGCTATGAATTGCCTGTCATTTATCCAAATGCTTCTCCAAAAAGGGGAAATAAATGCACTTTTTCTTCACCTAAGTTCCATTTCCAGCAAGCTTTTCCAGCAAGATTTTTCAGCAAGTTTTTCAGCCCAGGATTCTTAATAAAATCCTCTGTCTCTTTGAAGACCTTTCTTGTTTTGCTGACAGTGCTCTGTCATGGGATTAGTTTTAGGTTACTCATTTGCTGATCCATTGGTTACATATAATAATAGTTCGGGTGATCCTAACATGCTCTTGAAAAAAAGAGTTATTATGGCTAGTAGGAAGGTCCACCAGATTTGTGATAATTTTATTTCTACTCTTTGTTTAAAAAAAATGATAAAAATCACTTATCAACCAGGTCCTGTTAATGCTAGCTAACACCCCTATTAGGCATTTGCTGTCTGCACTGGAAGTCATTCACTAAGAAGCACCATTTATAAGATGCACACCCACATGATGAAATAAACCACAGATTATCAAAGGCTTTAGGAGTTTTAGAAGATTTTGGATGAAACTCTAAAGAGACAAGGCATCAAACTGAGAACAAAACTTAAGTCCTGCAAGACAGTGTTGTAACATCTCTAGTGTGCTGTCACACAGCCACATTAAGAAACTCTCACTTCTTCTTAAGTTGCCTCAAAGACCATGGAAATTTTCTGATGGCAGGAGGTACCAGACACTGAGGTCTTACTAAGAACAAATGCATCAGGGATTTTTCTAATGTAGATTTGAAGTGGTTGGCCATGTGATCTAAATGTGTGGTGGCAGACTATCCCATAAGACATTTCAGTGTGCTAAACAATCTTGCTGGAGTCAGCTTAAGGGTTATTAACATTTTCTAGAGATAATCCTAAAAATGTGAAAAGTCCACTGATTTATGAGCTCATGATGTTCCTAACAACAACAGTAAATGGCAGGAGATGATTTACAGGAGTGTAAGTACATTTGAAATGTACTAATTTCAGCAACTAATGTCCAGAGAGTTGAAGAAAAGAGAGCTTTTTAAAGAGTGAACCACACTAAATTAAGTCTGGCAATTGTGTGGTGAAAACATTCCTTGGATTTCATAATCATAGGGGAACTCATCATCAAAATTAATGCAGAGAGGAATTTGTTTGCTGCCATCATGGATAATAGGCAGAACAGAACAAACAGTCTCTAAGCAGTAGCTGGTTCAACTTTTTACAGCTCAGGTTTTCCATTTCCCATTTTAAATACCTTAAGGAGCAGTAACAAATCTAATCTTACTTCTGTAAGAGTTGTCTTCCTAACAAAATTTCTCATAACAAGCACTACAGCATTTGAATGGGAGGCAAGAGGTGGGGATTTGTTGGCATCTGCTGAAGACATATCTAGTGCAAGTAACTTGACTTTACAGACTTGTTACAGCAGGTATTTTCTTTTGGTGTCCTTACACCTGCTTTATCATAAATGGACTACTTGATTCCAGAAGAGAATTCAAATCTTTTTTGTTCTTTGATGTGAAGCAGAAATTCCTACCTAGTTCAGGGAGTCTAGAGTCCAACTAATAGGAAAATCTTTAGACTTAAAACTGTTTTACTCTATTTGACAGAGAGAATGAGGATGATCTTAAAGGCTAAAAGTGTATGCATGTGAATGATTGCCATTGAGATATTTGTGAAGTCATCTGATGGTAAGAGGACTTCCCCAAATTAAATAATCTATACCTTATCTACTAGGATGTTAATACTAACTTGGATGAAGAATGAACAACTTGTACATTTGTAAGCAACTCTTGCTGAAGCATGCCTGGATAAATCCTGCTAAATCCTAAATATGGTACTGAAAATTTCTGCTCTAGTGAATACTGAAAAAATGGGCATTTGCTCATGTTATGTAACTGATTCTCAATAACACTTGGTACAGTATGCTCTATCTGGGTATCAACACAAAGAAGATTTGATACTATTGATTGAGCTCTCTGAGTTCCAGACATAGCAAAACTGAAATATTAGTAAGTAAAAAACTAAATAAATTAATATTTTTAGGTTGAGGTAGCAAAACATTTTATTTTCTACTATGGGTGTTATTTGATCTACTTGAAGAGCTGGATGTATTTTTAAATCTGACAAAAAAATTCTTTGAGTTTAGATTAAAATACCAAAATGGATTGTCTGCTATGCTGATTCTAATTTCACTTGTTTTCCAAAAATTACAGACATATAAAATTTTCTGGTTTAATTGCCTGTCACTCTTCCAGAGATGGATGACAGGGACCTGTGTTTTTCCAATTAAATTGCAAATGAAATTCTCAAAACAAATAACTATGTCAGCTTTATTATCCAATGTCATTATTTTTTCTGTATATTCTGTGATGTACACTTCAGGTCCCTTTTTGTGCTTCTTGGCAGTGAAGAACTGCAAAGAGCTAAAGAGAATCAAAGCATTTTCTGGGGTATTTCTGTATGTTTGATAGACAACAAAGGTTTGTGAATTGGATAAAATGACTTGACCATACTATTTCGATTTGACAATCACAGATATCAAGATTTTTCCCACAGTTCTTTGTTTTGGTTTGGTTGTTTTTGATTTTGGTTTGTTTTTTGTTTGTTTGTTTGGTGTTGTTGTTGTGGTTTGGTTTGGTTTTCTTCTTTAATTGAAAGTATTATAATTATTATTGTTATTATTTCTACTGTCTTGCATTGTATCTTCTTTTGATTGTGGCGCATGTGCCTGTCTGCTATACTGTAGATTTTACAGTCCAGTTCTGAGAAATATAGATAGCATATAGATCAGGTGCAGATCAGCCAAAACACAAAGCCAGAATGCCTGCTGATTCTGGAAAGATAGAGAATTTGGCATTAATCCAAACAAGTTAACAGTTTAGTTAAGCAATATTTTTGGAATGTACCTGAAATACCATTATAAAATTAATGAAGAACACCTAGTGACTCATGGCTGCATGATCTTTGATATGGAACTAGAAGCCTTCAAATTGAATTTCATTGTATCATTCAACGGTAGTCAAAATCGTGCTTTCCAAGGTCCAATTCTATGTAAAGATTAAATATTTGTAGATTTATCAGTGAGTTTTTTATGTACATCTTGTCTAACCTAAAGTATTCACAAAAAATTACATTATTTATCCCAACTTTATAAATACAACATAAACACCAAAACGTGATCACCACTGCAAAGGCGTTCTCAAGTGACAGCAGAAAGCATTCAGAAAGAGGCTTTCTTAGCACTTAACAACACTTATTGTTAAAAATATTTGTCACTCAACAGATTCAACTAAGTGTCCCCAAAATGGGAAGTAAATTCATACCAAAGCCACTTAGTGACTGTAAAGAAGGAAATGAGGGAGTGTGAGTACTCTTTATCACCAAGCCAAAATACTTCATAACTCAGTAAATTTCGTAGTTCACCCATCTGAAACTGAGAGCCTGCACTGCAGGTCAGCTTTTGTTTGTCCCCCTATTAAAGCAAAGCAACACTTCTCCCACATAACAGGTGACAAGACAAGAGGTTATGGCCTTGAGTTATGACAGGAGAGGTTTACACTCAGTATTAGGAAAAATTAAATCAGTAAAAATTTAGTGAGGTGTTGGAACAGACTGCTCAGGAAGGGATGGAATCGCCATTCCTGGAAGTGTTCTAGAGGCTGTGAATATCACATTTGGTGATATGGTTTAGTGGGGAACCCAGTTGTTCTGGGTTAACAGTTGGACACAATGATCTTTGGAGTGCTTCTCCAAAACATGAAACATGGATTGCTCTATGATTCTGTGTCCACATCTTCTTTTGTTCATGGCCAAGTGTTTCAGATTCCTTTTACTACTTTCTCAAAGAAAGTTCAACACACCCTCACATCCCATGGGTTCAGCTGATTGTCAGCTGAGAGCACCCCACCCAGGGCTAACTAGCACAGACCTGTTTTCATAAGTTGGATATCCAAAGCTACAGTCTCCCATAATGATGTAAATTTGCAGTAGTTTTTGTCTCTACAAAAATTCCAAGATATTTGTTTATATACAAATCTAATCCAAAGATTTCACAGAGATTTACAGTAATAGTCCAGAAAACTTGTACCATCATTCTTTGTCACAGACCATTTTATTTACTCCATTCAATTTGGTTTTATTTATATTAGTTCTTTTTCACAGCGTCTGTCACCACTAGTGTTCAGTTTGGCACCTACATCCTCACGTTTCTCTGTTCCTCTAAATCATACACCTATGCTTCAGTTACAGTAGCTGTTTGTAACTTCTACCATCTCTGGTTTCATATCCTGGACTAGCATCTCTTCATCCATTTATTCTCCCAGGTTCCTTGTGTTCATACAGTAAAATATTCAGGTGTATTTTATTAAACATGCCTAAAATTTCTGGAGAGGAAGTTTCCCACACACATTTGTCACATGCAGACTTGGCTTCTAATTACATTTTAACAAAAACAGGTCTTTGTTCCTTTCTGTAAATGTCATTAGACTATAAGCTGTTTTCTGCACAGCAAGCACAGCACAAAATTGAATAACATTCTATGAGTATAGAAATGCCTATGAACATTGCAGTAGGAATAAAATTCAAGTGTTATTCAACCTATTTATTGAACGATGGGATTTTTCAGTTTTGGGTTAATTAAAATTAAACCTGTATTGAGAAGTAGTGAAATTTTTATTCCAAGTCATAAAACCCCCTCAAAGTTCTTATCTCTTAAATTATTTTTTTTCTCTTTTTGACAAACTTAAATACAAGCACTGCTCTATACTTGCTGTCTTCCTGCCCCACAGCAGAATCTGGAAGCCTGGAAATGTCAACTCACAGGTGGCAGGCAAGGCCAGGAATCTCAGCCAAACAGGGGCTGAACACCAGAGCCTTCCTTGTTTGGAGGCTGCAAGCCTCCAAGGGCTCTCCAGACTCTCAGCACTGGAAGCCTTTCTTTCCTGCCTCTTCTTGTAGAATAATTTGCAAAGCTGGAAATGACCATTGTTGTCTTATGAACTGCAATTTTCTAAAATCAAAATATAAAATTCTTCTAGAAAAAAAAATCTGAAAGAAAATTCCAAAATAGCCCTAATACAAATTCTATACAGAAATGTCCCTCTTATTCAGAAGCCTTAAATCTGTATTGTATTTGGGAGCACTTCAAATCCATCACTTTGGCCTAATCTTGGAAAATTAGGACTATTCAACTTGCATTATTGAAGGTTTTAATTCTGACAGGGTTTGAAATAATTTCCCCTTCCTGAAACATCTCTCCCTTTACCATTAAATTTCAGAGACAACCACCTGCAGCAGGTGCAAGGGTGCAAGTGCAGCTTGCACAGTTCATCTACCCTATATATCAGATTGATTTTATTTATTCCAATAAATTCTCAAAAGTAATTTCTGAAATACACTTCTAGATCCATAGGAAAATGAATAGATCTGAATTCTAGCAGGGATCTCAGCACAGGAAAAAGTTAATCTTAATTTTGTTGCTTATGTGAAAGTCTGGCTCTAAACCTTGGTACAGTGCCCAAAAGAAAAAAGCTATGACCTGAATTGGCATTATCTCTCTGAGCAAGAAATTAGTAGCTAGTTGACAAAGTGATTGTGAAATTTTGACTACTGGCAATATGTCTCTTAAAGATTTAAAGGCCATGGGTTTAACAGCTGTAGTTTCATAATTAAATTATTTTCAATAATTTAAATAATCATTTTACTTATACAATCACAATGTTACCGTGGTATTTATCTAAATACTAAGTTACTATTCTTTCCTTAGCTGTCAAACAAGTGTGGTTACAAATAATCCACAGAATAATTGGTTTTTAAATTGAATTTGAGTAATTTTGAGTAAATTTGAAAGGTTTTTGGTTAGAAGAGATGGAAAACCACTTCTGCCCTTCCTTACAATGAAAATAGTTAATTCATGTTTTAGTATAATTGAATAATAACAGTTGTAATTATAGTATATTAATAACATTTTTTAACATTGTGTTTTTAGTAATACTATATAAAAGTAGCAAAAACTAATAAAAATTAGGTTATATCTAGTGCAAACTTTTCTGGCAAGGATTATAGTATAGGAAAGGAGTCCTATACTTCCATAGTAGGAAGTCCCAGAGAATTTGGAAGAAGGTCCCATAAACACCTACCTGTGAAACAGCACACATTTGTTCCCCTTCGAAATAAATAATTGCCAAATGAAAATAATTATATTATATATAATTCTCATAATGTTATTTTTAGAATTTATGATATAATTTTGTAAAACGCATAAAAAATATTTTACAACATAAATCAGTAAGGTATTTATGAACATGATTGTATTTTGTAAAAATTATTTTCCAACATAACATTATGGAACTGTGACCTTAAATTATGCTAATCTCCTATAATCATGTAAGAGACATACAGAACAGATACAAGCCCTTGACAGCTGACCAGATTCAAAAGATTTTCCAACACCATGACATATTTTCAGGCTGCAATTGCTCACCTCGTGCTTGCTCATGGGAAAAATGTGTGGAGTCCCACTTCAGCAGAGTGACCTCTGAAGTTGATGACTGGCAATGATCTGTAGCTCAGAAAGGAAGGTAGTGTTGGTTCCTTTCCCCACTTTCTGAGGGAGTTGGGATGTGATGAACTCTTCTCTCAGGGATAGTTGATGCTGCAAGTACAGCCCATCCACCATGGGCTGTGTTCAGCTGCAGAGGAGCTCTAGCTCACAAATTACAGGAAACAGTTTTTCCAGAAATGAATGCATGTTGCTGCAACCACATTTAAAATTAATTTGTTAAAATCGACTCTAAAAACCTCTTTCTATTTGGTCTTGGTCCTGCTTCTATTCCTTAGAGAATCCTGATCTAACTTCATGTTGCTCAACTACCAAGGCTGGTCAACACAGCAACATGTGTCTTTATTGTTTAAACAGGTCAGGATATGGACTTAAGGCTCCAACTTCTTAGGAGTTTCAACAAATGAGTGATTATTTTGCTGACAGCCACTCTGGGTCACCAGTCAGGAATGATGAACCTGGTGGTGAATCTGATATTGATTTGGGCAGTTGTATTTGCCTTCACAGTCAAAACAGGTTTGGACAATATATTAAGGAGGAACTAAGAAGCATTAATCTGTTCTTCGATAGGCATTCCTGTGTGTTTAGGTAGATTCAGATTAAGGGTTTTGGCACAAATGAATGAAAAAGCACAGGAAAATTCAGTTTAATGACTGAGTTCTCTTGGGTAATCATCCAGCAGTTACAAGATATGCCAGGTTTGGCAACAGGACATAATTCTGCAAACAAGATACTTTAATATAAACTTAGTTATATCACTTTTTCCTGTTTACTAAGGTTCTGGCCTTAAGATAACTCAAATAATTGTACTTGAGACAATTGCTTATGATGAGCCAACTCTGTTGAAATAAAGAGCTTTTGAAATTTCCTCTTGCTTTTCCTAGGGATTTCTGTTGTAAAATTGGATTATGATATGATTCTAAGAAAACTTGGTATAGCAGGATCTTTAAAGCAAAGAAAAATTATGAGTTTTTTGGTAAAACAATAATTTGAGAAGGACTAATGGAAGAGGTACTTATATTACAAATATTCACTGTATGTCCAGGACAACCAGTTGAATTATTTTGCAATATACATTTTGGTTAGTGATAAAAGCTGTATTCCTGTTGGGATGCAAACAGAACTGTCCTACGACTTTGTTCTCACATGTTTATTGCTTAAAATTTCTTGAAATGTTGCATGGTAACATCACAGCCAAAGGAAGGTTAAAGACATTTTATCACTTTATTTTTTTTTTCTAAATCCTCCCATTAATAAATTTTACTTTTAGTGAAGTTACCAACCCTTTGTTATATAAAATAAAACACTAAATGCCAACAGATTATAAACCTGTTTGACTATTTGATCCCAGTTCCTTTGTGATTAGTGGAGTGGAAAATTTCTACTTTGTCATATCCTCTCTGACATCACATCATGTCTGAATTTTCTGCTACTGTAATGTTGAAAAAAACAAAGTTGAGATATCCTCTCTGAATGTCATGGGCATCCAAGAAAGGTAAAAAACCTGATAGTGAAAAATACTGGTCTTCCTAGCCACGGAAATGGTTCCTTAATAATCCATCTTTTTCTAATTGTGAACAGTTCCAATGAGGATGAGTTGGACTGACTCTAGAGAAGGTACTCTCTGATCTTCTAGACCCTGCTCTTTCTTGAGTCCTAAAGTTCAGAGCCTTGGTCTAACACTGTGGCTGAAATGATTTAACACTCCTTCCATTCTTAGTGCTAAACCTCACATATATGGACCAACTCCAAACCCACCAAAAATCTCTTTCTGCAGCACAGATCCTTTTATTGCAGGAAGCACAATTTTAATTTCATGATTTACCACTGTCCTGTATTTCATGGTTGGTATTATATTTATGCTATGTATGTTATTTGTTTGCTATCTGGAGCTCACTAAAAATTGGTCATTACACTTGACAGTTTCTCTGCAAGACCCCATTCTTGTAATATTTTTCTGTTACTATGGGCATGTTTGTTATAGTAGATGCAAAAATCTACTGATGGAATATTCAGTGTGAAACTGAGGCCACTGGATCCCCTGTGTCTGTGAGGGGACAAAAAAGAGACACTTCTTTATTAATACCTGTTTAAACTTTTTATTATATTTATATTTATTTTAAAGTGATCTAACAAAGGCATATTTTTCAAAAGAAAAGTTTGTTGTTTTGGACTCCTACCAATTTTTTTTTTTTTTGAGAAAGAGACTAATGCAGAATATGTTTTCAAAACACTGGCACCATGAAGCCCTAAAACAATTGCATATTTTATATACTCCTTTTGCTTCTCTCCTCCACTTGCTTTTTGCTGAACAATCCAGTTTTAAATTTTTTCAAGACTTTTCAGAAAGCATTACAAAGAATACAACTTCATTAACTGCAACCTTATCAGAAAGCCACATATAGGTGATTATGGTTCCAAATCAGTTTTCAAAGGGTAATAAGGTATAGCTTCTTCCATTTTATCTGTTCTGGATATACTTGACACGCTGCAAAAAACTTACATCAGGCTATCCTGGAAAGCTAGATAATGACTCATATCATAGCTTACCAGTTGAAATAATGAAGCTGGACATCTCTATTTTAGTGATCTCTGCTCTGCTAGTACTGCAGAGGATATTTAAGTATCTATTAAAAATACACTATAAAAATAGAAGTTGTAGCACAGTTGATAACCTGGCAAGATCAGGTAGCAATAGGTCTGGTGAGGGCTCTTCATAGAAGATCTCTTCACAATTACAGAAAAAACAGTGCTGGCAGAAGCAGAAACACCTTGGCTCACCACCCCAGGTAGGATGTGTGTCCTTCTTAGAGGGGTCTGTCACATCTGCTCATGCAATCCAGTGCTGGAGTCTCCATTCTTTTAGTGTCTGTATCTGATAATGAGCTACTAATGTATAACCTGAAATTATCTGATGTTTTACTCAGTTGCTTGTTTTACTCTGTTGCTTGTTTTCTCTACCAGAAACTGCATTTTCCTTTTCAATCACTATGTGTGTAACTCTTTTGTTACTAAGCATTAGCCTACTCAATGATTTTTAACTGCAGCTGGAACTATTATTTTGTGGCAGCAAGTGAACCCTGTAATGGAACTTTTAAGCTGCTTGAATATTGACCAGTTACCTAAATTGATTTGAAATAGTTCATAATGAAGCTGGTAGTTAGTAATTTTTTTTTAATGTTTTATGGAGAGTGGAAGCTACAGTGAAATGTAGGTACTTCATGTAGCTGCCCCATGTGCAACTGTGGAAAAACCTCTGGGGCTTCCTGGTGCAGTCTCAGCAGCAGAATGCTCATCCATATCTTCCCAGACCCATCTTCTGGACATCACCCTACAGCATGTGCCCAAGAGATAAGCCTTCATAGGCTTGAGAACAAATAATCCTCCCCCTTGCAGGCATCTGGAGACCAGGTGGGAAAGGACTGGGAAGATGAAAGATAAATTTTCTTCTAATCCCCTTCAGTCCAACACTGAAGAAAGTCTGATGTGCCAGGGTGGGTGTGATTACATGTCTGAGGCCATCAGCATAACCAAGCCTACTCTGAATTCTTCATAGTTCAAAACTGATTCTGGCTCTTTTTTAGGCATTCTGCAGCTGTTGAAGGCTGTTACCTGCATGGGATGCTGTACAGGGTACTCACAGTACATCAGATACAGCCTGGTTTCTCTTTTGTTATTGTGGGTCTTAGATACACACTCCAATTAGTGATCTGCACTCCATGCTTGTGTGCACCTACATTTCTTCTCTTTAAATGTGACTGTAGAATCTTCCAAAGCTGAGCTCTAAACCAAGTGAGAGGTGCACATTCCAGAGACTCCAGCTGAGCCCTCAGAAAGATAACAGTATTTTATACAAATAATAAGAGAAGTGAAATTCACCATGGGAGTTTTCTGCTATGAGGACCACAAAGGCAGAACAGATGTTTTTGTCAAAGAAGGCTCTGGAAAATATGATATTTTTAAATGTGACCAAAGGTGTTTAATCACACTTGTGCTTGTGTGCTTTATGGAACAATTAACTTACAACTGATGTAGTAGTCCTGGTATAAATTCACGCAAGACAGATCATTATCAGTTGCAATCAACTAACTGCACATTCTTGTTTAAATATGGTTATCTCAAAAAACATAGCTTTTTCTCAGGATGTGATTTTTTTTCTTAAACTTCTCATCTGTTTCTCCAGTGTGATACTATGCTTAAAAATTAATTTCTTTGCTGGTAAAATTTGCAGTTGTTTCTTTCCAGTCTAAATACAGTACATCTCCCCAAATTTGAAAAACAAAACAAAACAAAACAAAAAGTCAAACCAAAAGCAAACCAGTGCACTTGAGTTATGCTAACGTAAGAATGAATCTTATGCCACAGTTTCATGTCTGAGAAGAACTCAAGTCACATCATTTGATCCAGATGTGGGTCTAAAACATCCTCAATCCAGACTCAGGAAACACTAAAATTTAAGACTGTTTCCACAGTATTTACTTGGCCAAGTCGTACACGTGTTATTTTCTATTCCTGGTTTCCTTATTAAATGGAAACCTTAAAGTATCATTTTGTTATTTATGGTCTACCATAAAAACTACAGGATATACAATGTGAAGAGTTAAAACTAAGGAAGTTAAAGCTTAGCATTTGGCTTTCCTGACTTTGTGTGAACGTTGCTTTATTTGTGTTAGCTTGCATGTATTTTCTTACATAAATTTACTTGCTTTATGGAAATTGTAAGAGCTGCAAGGCTGCTTTTGGCTCTCTCAAAGCTGTTAGTCTGTTACCTCTTTGCTCTTTAGAAATGATTTCATGTCTGTTTACGGCAGGTCCCAGATGTGAATTCTGACCAAATGGTTAAATAAACAGCGATTATTCTATTTAACTAGTACAAAATCTCCTATGAGGGCAAAGGGAAAGCAATTACTCAGTTGAAACTATTGCTTGTTTTAAATCCCCGTTTTGATGTTGTAATAGACGGGACGGGGGTTTTTTCCATGCAAACCTGTTCCGCACGTATTGCTCAGTCCCCAAGCTGCAGGGCTCCCTCTGCCAGCATCCAGGACAGCTGCAGTGAAGGAAGGAAGGCACGGAAGGAAGGCATGGAAGGAAGGAAGGCAGGCAGGAAGGCAGGCAGGAAGGCAGGCAGGAAGGAAGGCACGGAAGGAAGGCATGGAAGGAAGGAAGGCAGGCAGGAAGGCAGGCAGGAAGGCAGGCAGGAAGGCAGGCAGGAAGGAAGGAAGGAAGGAAGGCAGGCAGGAAGGAAGGAAGGAAGGAAGGCGCAGAAGGCGCGGAAGGAAGGTGTGGAAGGAAGGTGCGTAAGGAAAAGAAAATAAGAGGAAGGGCAAGAGGAGCAGAGGTAGGGAGGGTCAGAGGAAGAGAAAGAGAGGAGGAAAAAAGGAAAAGAAAGGAAATAAAAAAACAGAAAGAGAAAGAAAAACGAGAGAAAATAAAAATTAAGAGAAAGAAATCTTTGCTAGTGGAAAAGGGGTTGAAAGGATGGAAATAAATAGCTGGCAGGAGAAAAGAGGAAGCAAGATTGCTTTTTCTGACAGCAGTTTATGATTAGATCAGTTTAGTTGTAATATCAAGCTGCATCCTTAGATAAGAACAGGACAGTTTAACTTTAGCTGCATGTTAAACTTATAAAAAGGGTGAAAAGTTATGTGTCAGATAGAAAATAACAATGTGTAGGAAAATGCTAATTTCCAGTTACTGAAAGAATCACTAGCAGTAATTCAAATATAGATATGAGGTATATACTAGAGAGTGCTGGAAAAGAACAGTATATTCAGTGTTCTTGACTGGAGCTGACTTTTGTGTGACCAAACTGCAAATGAAATATCTGCCTTAGATATCAAGTCATTTAATTTATTCATTCCTGGTATAACTCCAAAACATATTATTTATCAGAGAACCCTAAAACAAGGGGGATAGAAACTGTAAGAAAAAATATTCCTGAAAAAATATTTGTGCTTCTAAATTAGGTTGAGCTTTGGTAGGACTGCTGTTTATGCTTCACTCTTGATAACCCAGGTTGACATTCTTGGACTATGGGTACTATTCCAACATGCAGAGTTAACTAAATTAGTTGTTCTGCCCTCTCCATGACTCTGTTTCCTCATCACTCTCTTGCTTTTTCTCCTTTGCTTGGGGAAAACCAAGACATTGACCTTTTTCCTCTGTATCTATTATTTTTTTTTTCCACTGGCTCACCTTGTTTCTGTCCCTTGGTGCCTCTCTTCTGCATCTAGCTGTCGTTTCTCTCTGGGATAATTGCTAAATGATATTAAAATTAGCAAAGTGCTTCCAAAGCAGACTGTGGACCACAGCAGGGATAAAATGCAGGCTTGCAGGAATGAAATCAAGCACTGTGTAAAACAGACATAAATTATAGCACAGTTACACTGCTACTTATGTTATACAGTGATTTATGTTGTTTTTCTGGTTTCATGTTATGTCCGATGTAATGCAAAACATATTGCCAAACATTACCTATTTTGCTGTTATTTCAAGCAGGCCTGAGGTTTGTACTCACTTACTGCTCACACAGTTACATTTTGTACCAGTACCGCAGAAATGGAAAAATAGATCTTTTGGGGGACAGCTGTACTGTGTGCTTTGCTAAATTTTCTTTTTCTGGGACTTTTCTAATTTGCACACCTGTTAGGTGTGCCTGGAAATCAATGTAATGATCAAAAACCTAAATCATATCTTGATTAGGGGGCAAAAAATTATTCTCAGTCTAGTCAAAACAGGAAAGGAAAAGTTAGGAGGAATCAACCACAGCTAACGCACAAAATATGAATGGATTTGTCCATTATTTGTGAACTCTAACAGAAATAAAAATACTTTTATTTATTTTGTATAGGATTAGCTTAAACTGAAATAAGACCACTGTGCCCCTGAATGTGACAGTCTAAAGGAATAAAATCTGAATGCACCTGCACATTAAATCATTAATTTTAATTGGTTTTCCCTAAGAATAATTGGTTTTCTTAAGAATAATTTTCTAGACAAGATCTTTGTGATCTTGTCAGTGCACATATTTACTACTAAAAATGATTCTCAAATTATCTTGACTGCTGAATTATTAACTAAACCATAATTAGTGTTGCACAGTAATCACTGGAATATGATGTCTTGATTCTTTGTGTCAGCTTGTGAAACCATGTGGGAAAATGTGAAAAGCAATGAATATTTTATATTCTAAAATTCTTCTGGCTGCTGTCTTATGCCCAGGCTGAGTCATAGCAAGTTGACAATGTATTTTATTAGTATCCAACTGGTATTGCTCAGTTAACAGTGTTCATCTTCCCAGACAAACTTGCCTAAAGGCCTGGATTACCCAGGCTGCTGGCAGGGTTCTCTTCTGTTCCTATTTTGGAGATTCTGTCCTTATTCAGGTTTATGCAGTAGTCATGGCAAGCAAAGAAAAGCCTCTTAAAATTAGAACAGACTCTATCCTCTCAAATCTAGGAAATTTAGTGGGCTAATTCCATGTCTGATCTAAACTACTTCTGTGAAAATGCACCAGGGTTGTATTAGACACAAAATTAATAATTTCCCTTAAATCTGTATAAATGTGGGTGCAGATGTACACATACATGCACATACCCACATAAAACAGATGTTAGAAGTTATATGAGATCTGTTAGCTAAATATTTATTGATCACTTTTACTTGTTATATGAATAAGAATTACATTTCACTTTTTATTAAAAATACTGATGACACTACACCACCTATGGCAAAGTTAAAAATAACAGAGAACCATCAGAGGAGCTGTATTCTCTGCACCCTTGCCTTTATTTGAGTAGGTTTCAATGCTTGCCTAGTCTTAATTGTCTCCTATACTCAAAGTTTGCAACACATTTCCTCCCTGTAATCTGAACAATGAGCAATTATGTACCTTGTGCTCTAACCCAAATAAATCAAAGTTTCTTAGAGATTATGTTCTACAAAAACTTGTGCTGGTTGCCTCAGAATTTCCTCTCTACTCTCAAATCTATATAAATCTAAACTCTGTTAATGGCTTGGCTTAAGAATGTCTTATTGCAGAGGGGCTTATTTGTTTGTTTGTATTTCTGGTTTGGTCTGGTTTTCTTTTGTTTTGCTCCAGATCAGCTTAGATTAAACTAAGAGAAAAAAAGATCCACATATCTTTTTTTTTTTTTTTGCAGCAACATAATACCATTACATCTTCAGCAATACAAAAAGTTTAATGAGGATCTAAATTCCTTGACACTGGTTATTTTCTTTTGGCTAACACAAGATACAGAAATTATATTAACAAAGACCTTGTGGATAAATTTAACAATGAATAATGCAAGTCTTAAAGTAATAATTTAGGTATCGTCTCTGGAGTGTTTTGTGCTTCATTGAAAAATCTGCAAAAGCTGGCTTTCTGTAACAAGGTGCACTCTACAATCTTGTTTGCAGGAAGCTATAGCTACATCTGTTTATACCAGACATATGCATAACTCTGAAAATATATAGAGATTTATGTGAAGACAAGAGTGGAAAACAAGATGCTAAGAAACTCAGTTTCACAAAAGAAGTGATGAATAGTAAAATAAATTTAAATAGAAGGGTATAGAAATATTTTTCAAAAGTGCACTCAATTAATGCTCTTTAATGCTTGAGTTAGATGAGAAAGATTTGGTTTATCTCAAGAACTAGGAGTTTGACTGTTGACTTACTCCAATTAATTCCATTTCATTTTCCAGAAGGTAATGATAAATGTAATTGGAAAATAATTAGAAATTCTAGAGTGGTTTAGTGGGATATCTGACCTGCTGCTTAATTTAACCTAAGTTACATTCAAATGTTTAAACTCTGAGTATCTTTCACTCTTTCACATGTTAAGGGGCTGATGCAGCATCCATAAAAATTATCTGCTGCATAGAGATGAAAAAGGTAATTTCATACATGTTTGCAGCACTTCTGATGGAACAGAAATTTCTTTCTTTTAGAAGGTTTAAGAAAGAGATGCATAAGCATTAACTACTTTGTTTCATACTGGATTTACTGCAGACAACAGTCACATTATCTCCTGTTTCAAATCTTAGCTTTCATGTGGATGTGCAGTGTTTCTAATTTAGGAAAGTTGCCTTTTGAAGGGATTTGGCTTAGGTGTATGCCAGCAAGAAGGGGCCAGAAATGAAATCCTGTGTAGGATGGTGTAATGTGTGAGGAATCAAACACCAGCCTGTCTTCCACAGCCAGCTGAGGACCCATCAGGCCAATATTCCACACTCAACTATCCTGCAGCTATGATTCAGAAACAGGAAGTAAGCCTTGGCAGAGTCAGGACACATTATGCCATGAACTCTATGAAATACTGACATGTTTATGCCCCAAACACACTCAGGTCTGAATGATGAATCCTCTCCTCAGCTGGCCTTCCTAGTACTTTTCCTAATATCATCCACACACTAGTATTTTGTGCCAAATGAGCAAAACATTAATTTAGCCTCCTCTCTACATCAATCTCATTACAGCATATTTAATTAAAAAATAAATAATAAAAGTACTGCTAACTACCACTGATATGCCTTCTCATATACATAAAGGCTTTTTTTTTTCCATGTTATAGTACCTCAGATAGGGCTCTGTGTATAATTCTTGCTACCAAGTAGATAGAGCACAGATTTATGCCAGCTTGCAGGGAAGAAGCTATCTTATAAAGAGCTGGACAACTATTATAAAAGCAAGTTGTATGACCACAAAGACAAAATATGTTCTTTAGCCTTATGATGAAGAAAGATATTATTTCTGTATTACTATATTTTCTACCTGCAAAAAAGACTCAAGTAGAAACTGTACTTCTGGAAACCATTTTAACCAATGGTTCAGCTGAATATTATTGGAGCAATCAACAAACCATGTAATTTCCCACAATAATAGCTGGCTGTTTTCTGAACTGTAGATATTCATGACGTGTTCATGAATCTTTGAAAAATCGATCTCTGCAGTGGCAAATTAAGTTATGTCAAAAGAACCATAGCATATGGTAAAGTTTCAGTATTTCTAGGTTAATTTCCTTTTTATATTTGTTCTCTGAGAAGCAATTATAGTTTGAACGGCTGTGCTAAAATACTGGGAAATAATTTTTGATGGAAAACTGACAGCAATCTTGCAGGGCATATCAGTCGGGTGTAACATATGAGTTAAATAAAAATAATACTGGACTGAAAATTGCATTGGACCACAGTTCAGTTTGTCTTTGAAGCAATCTCTGTATTGTTTATTTAATTTCTACAAAATCTTTTAGTTGGTATAGTTACACAATATGAATTTTATGCATGACTCCAACAACATATAAACAAATAATAATGAGGGTTTTTTTACATTCACAAGGATATTGATCTTCAGGGTCTGCATCATAAAACTTCTCATGTCTTATTTTTGCAGTTACAAGCTTTCTTCATGAAATGTTCTTATTTTCATTTCCAGAGCAGAGTTAACTGCTGGACATTGCAGTCAGTTGGTTGGTTTTGTTGATTTTTTTTCAATTCTGCACTGTTTGTTCTAGTTTGACCCACTGCTCTAAAGCTTCTTAACTTTCATCCCTAGAGCAAGATAGAAGTGGCCTTCCCTTTCTCAGTGTACTGATATTCAGACACCACTGACCTGATCAAGTGTGGTAGCACCAGAAGCTGAGGAAGTCAACACGACTTCCATGGTTGCCAACATGACATCAACAGGAGCTTCAGCAGTACCATAAACTTTTACAGTCAGATTTCTTGTGTGAGGTTCTTAAAATCTTTCTGTTTACAATGTCAATGGAGGCTTTTCTGTTTGATGAATAGGGTGTAAAAATGCTTTCCACATGAGGGTATGCACCGTTACAATAGGCAGTCAAAAGATGCCTTTCTTATGCCATTATTTCAACACTGAAATACTTAGCCAGGCTCCACCCATGGTACATGGTATGTGTCTTCACAGTCTCAAGTCTGGCAGTAATTCATCCTGTGCAGACAATGCACCCTTCTGGTCATGGAGAGGATTTTTAAGTGAAGAACATTTCCTACAACAATATTTGGATAAGCCCATAAACTAAACCTGAGTAGCTTCTTGAGAAAGCAAATGTAACTTTGATTCAGCTGTACAAGTGTTTGTGATAATAATGAATGATTACCTAAATAAGCTGAACCACACGAGGCTGTCTCCTGACTGTGTCTCATAGGTCAATGTTTAGAGACCTTGATCTGAGGAGGTTCTTTTTCCTGTTACTCCCTGCCTCCAGTGTAACCTGTGTTTGCTGTTGGAATGAGATTATATTCACCACAAAGTACTCTGCAGTGACAGTTTTGTTGAGTGTGCAGTGATCTAAAGGAGTCAAGGAAGCAAGGTAAGAGGCAGTAATGCTAAGTAGACTCATTGCTGGAAAGAGAAGACAAGGAAGCTTTTGGGCTTTGTTCAGTCACATGCACAAAATCCAGGGGTAGGTGAACTCACTCACAGGAGTGAAAGCAACAGTTTCCACCTTGTGTTGCAAGTCCCAATTTCTAAATGAGTACTACCAGACAGAACACACAGAAAAAAAGGCAGAAAAGAAGTGTAGTTTTCTTTTCAATACACTGTAAAGAAAGAATGGAACTTGGCTTACAGGACAATTTCTTGATTGTTTTAATATGGTACCTCATTTCTTCAAAGGCACAGCCCTGCTTCTGTGAAATAGTTACATAAGTACAATAGTTACATAAGTACTATTCTGTGAATAGTACTTATGTACATGGACTATGTACTGCGTATCTCCCCAGCCCTGCATTATTCCTATACTCCGGAAGATATAAAAATCAATCTGAACTCAAGTTCTAAGCATGAAAGTCTCATTAAATAGTTGCATGAAAACTACTACTGTTAGCCAGTTTTATATAAACAAACTTACACCACAAGCATTTTTGTCTTGCTTTCCTCACAAACTATTAAAAGAACTTATACGCCCTGAGTTCTTTTATGTCCATGCTGACACGTTTAAGTCTGGTTTTTTATTAACTTTACATCTCTTAATGATTATTTTCCCCTCATCTTTCTAGACAAAGAAGAATCTACAGGAGGCTGTTTATATTTAATTTAAAAACTGCTCCAAATACTGTAATATATTTTATGGCAAGCAATATCTTATTACTAGCACTAGCCTGTGACCACTAGGCACCATAGAAAACACAGATATGTCCCTGCTGAGGCACTTGAGTTTTTGAGACTACATTTTAAAAACAGATTAATGCACAATGCAAGAACTAGGAGTGTCAGAGATTTTGACAAAAAGCCCTCAGAAATAGTATTTCTGAAAGCTATGGAATACTTCATTTATGGAACATTTTTTTCCTATTGGTTACGGACACAACATTAACTAAACACATAAACTGAAGTTATTGAAAGCATTGTAACTATGTAGTGCATGAATAGAATTAGAGGATAATTAGCTACATGTTCAGGATATAGGTTAGAAATTTTGGAAAACTGACTGTTAAGCTAAAACCTTAAATGCAAATGATGTAAAGAATATGCTAAAGTGTAAAGGAAAAGAAACATGGATCAAACAATGGACTTGACATGAATGATATTTGATGGGCCTTTTCCCTCTGTACTCCAGCAGCTCTTACATACTGCTTTGCTTCCTACAGCAAGCTGAGAAGAAACAGACATTTTCTTCCTTCAAATGGCAGATGGAATGAGCAATGAGTATCTACTGCCTTGACTTTGCTCTCACTGTTTCAAATGGGCCTCCTCTATATTTTCACTGCATAGTTCATGGTGTCTTGTAGAACATGAGATTTCCTATTGATGAACTGAAGTCTACAGAAAATTATTCAGGTGTAGAGGTTCCAAACTAAGAACATTAGCTGTTAACTATAAGGTCAATTACATACAACTAAAGTGAAAAAAAAACCAAACCCAAACCCAAGCCTAGAAAATTGCAATAAAAATCCTCAACCAACCAACCAGCCAAACAAAAAAACCTCCATTACATGTTGGAAGTAAAGGCTTAGGACCAAATCTAACAAATTTGAAAGGGCATTAGCAGAATGCTTAACAACAGAAACTATGTGTATCTCATCCATCTGTGCTCAGACTTAGGACTCAAGATTGCATACAAACCAAAACACTTAGACTGTACACACAATCTAGTTTTTTATCTTGTGTTTTCCCTCTTTTGGTGATCAAGTCCAACTAAATTTCCAGCCAAGGAAATTGTTTTGAGAAGAAGGTAAGCAGACTGATTCAGATTTTTTTCCAAAAGACACAGCCAGGCTTGCCAGGACAAAGGGGACTGCTGTGTACCATGGCAGTTGCCTCCATGCCATGCTGCCACCACCTTCTCCTCCCTCCTCCTCCTCCTGCTGCAGGTGGACCACAGGCAGCCACGCTGCAGGAAGAGGAGCACCTTGCACCTCTCACTGCCAAGGCACAGAGACAATAAAGACAAGCAGCTTCTCCTGCCTTCTGTGAGCAGCCAACAGCAGCAGGGACAGAGTGAGGCAGCCACCATGCACTGCCCCTGCTGCCCCCCAGCCCCTTCCCAAAGCCAGTTTGACACCCATGCACTCCTCAGCAGAGTGGGCAGAGCTGGAAGCAGGGGCAGTCCTGCAGCGCTGGACACCAGAGCAGGGGCCTTGGCCAAGAAGGAGAAACTGTGGGAAGATAAGAGAGGCCAAGGGCAGTCACAAAGGGAAGAAAGCAGTGACCAACCACTGTCCCCTGGGGAAGGCAGCAACAACAAAGAGCTGCTGTAGGAGAATTGAAAGCACATCAACCTCCATAGTAGCTGGGTCAAGCCCCTGTACCTGCAGGGAGGTGATTGTCCCACTGTATTCTGTGTTGGTGTCATACCCAAAGCTGCACCCACGAGGCAAGGGGGGGCTGCACCTGTCCCTAGAAGTACATGTGTAGATGCACTTAGGGGTCATGATTTAGTGACAGACTTGTCAGTGTTAGGTTAATCATTGGACTTGATTATCTTAAAGGTCCTTTGCAACCTTAATGATTCCATGTCTCTATAATGGCTGATTAGGGGGAG
The DNA here is from genome assembly GCA_013400215.1 of Cisticola juncidis. NCBI lineage: Eukaryota > Metazoa > Chordata > Aves > Passeriformes > Cisticolidae > Cisticola > Cisticola juncidis. The sequence continues at coordinate 403,971 of VXBR01008903.1, forward strand.
AACAGGCAGGTGACATAAAATTTCAGCTGGCAGAAAACGGACAAAACTAGTGAAGATCAGAGGCAAATGGCATATTAGAACAGAACCAACTTAAGAACAAACTCATCAGTTCCAGACTTACATATTTTGCTATTATTCCCCATTCACAAAGATATTGTTTATTTTCTAAAAAATATTTTCCATTTAGTGATCACATATATTGTTATGAATAAAGAACCAAGACAAAACTGCCTAATTTAAAACCAGTCTCAAACTCCAGCTACTTTCAAATCATATTTGTGATTCATTTGTGGATGCTTACACATGAATTTGTAACTGTTTTGTGTCTCATAAATCCCTTTTATTATCCTTCATGGTATGGCTACCAATGGGAAGATGGATACTGGCTTAAGTAGAATCTGATGAAAAGTGGAATGACTTCTTACATTCATATTACTGCTCTTCAGTATGAATGTTATAGATGACTGTGAACTTGAGGACGATAAGGGAAGCATAGGTCAAAATCAAAGCAATAGCACATTTCTGCATCTGCATAATAGAGGCCAACATTCAGCCTGTTAGGCTGTATATAGGAAAAGCAGTATTTCTTTTGAAATATTAACCATATGTTTTAGCCCACTACATATTCATCCTTAGTTTGTGCAGAAGACAAAAAGAATCATTGCACTAAATCATGCAAGGTAGAGGGAAGAACAAAGAGGAAGTTCATCCAGGAAAACAACTAAACAAATCTTTAAAATTACACCTCATTTAGTAAAATTTGTATGATTTACTTTTTCTTCACCATCAAAATAGTGAGTATCTTGTTTGAGATGACTCTTGTTCATCTGGAGCTGGCTCTTCAATATGGAGTAAGCCTGTGAAGCCTGGGTATTATCTTGTTTTCTTTGTGTTAACTTGATTTATTTGAAGTCCCATAATCTCAAAATGAACATGTCTGAATATACACCAGGCATATGAATAAAAATCTATAGGAACTGTAATAACAGAGAGGTCACATTGCTGCCAGGATTTCTTCAAGTTCTGCAGGAATAAAATCACTGAGATTCATTATTTGTGAATATATGATGTAATGATTAAATTAGGGATCTCTTGGGATCCTTAGTTTGGGATGTTTCCCATGGACACATCCCAAACAGCCTCAAGGCTAACTTTTGCCCATGGAACCCTTCTGCATTTTATTTTCAACAAGCAAATGAAGAGCAAGATCCTGAAGGAGTGGAAAGTCAGCTACTGCTTTTTTACAGATTACAATTTTGCATGGCTCTGGTCCTCTTGGAAACCTCTGCATATTGCTATTTAAGTTTCAAAACAATGGGAATAATTTCACATTCTGCTTATCACCTTGTCTTCATATATGTCAAGACTTTTCTAGCTGAATATTTCAGATAGGCTTTCTTATCTTAGTTTTTCACTTATATCTTGTATTATATTACAAAACACAAAAATTATGAATTATGTGCAAGGATTAATTTTAAAAAGCACATATATATTTAGAATTATCTTTATTTTGTCTCAGACATCAGAAACTAAGTGAAATTGAGGGGATGCCAACACAAGTCAAGCATCCACATATTGAATTATGTTGCATTGGGATGTCCTTGGGGTCTCATGCAGAAGTATTAGCTTGTATCCAGCAGTGGTATAGCTATGTTATGTAGTGTTCCAACTGAGCTAATCATCCCAGGAGGAATGCCATAATGATGTGACAAAAATATTTATGATTCTGGAGTTAGCTCAGGCATCTCTTCATCATGCTGCTTTGTAATATGTAGACATAACCTTCGAAGCTCATGATATGCAGGAAGTCAGATTAGATAGGTGACCTGGAGGCCAGCTTGGGCCCTCAGTTCTATTAATCTATCTACATATCAGAACAAACCATAAACATATTAGAGGAAGCAGTAAAATAGCTCCATTAAACACCACATTAAGGGAACAAATTTCCACACAAGCCCAGGAAAAAAAAAAGAAATAAAAGAAAAGGCAAGACATTCAAAGTTTTGTGTTTAGATAAGGTCAGAAAAAAGGTAAAAGACTTCACAATAACATGTCCATTTATTCTGTGGTTTATAGAGAGAATGAGTCAATTAAACTGGGGAAAACGCTGCTGTGAGGAAAAGGAAAGTAACCCCAGAATTTTTGCCCAACAATTGCACTTTCCTAGGTTTTGTTGCTGCATGTGTGCCATTCTACTGTATTCCATATGATATCTGATCACCCCAATATTTGAACACTTTCCAATAATGCATTAAGCAACATAAGTAACATCTGCCACATGTTCATTCTCACATCTTCTTTTCAGTGGCAGATGCACAAGAAATGCTTTGTCTAGAGTTCATTTCAGAAACAGATTCATGTTGCTGCATGTTTATGCTATAGGCAAAAAATAAGTGCTGAAGGAATTACTTAAAGCAAAAGGTATTAAGCTAGCCCTTCATTTGTGGGTAAAGCTTTGTAAGCCGTTAGATCAACCCTTGAAAATGCCTGTTGCTTCACAGACAGTCTTTAGGCTTTTCCTAGCGAGTGCCATTGCCTCAGCAGCAGGAATTTATTAAAGGAAGGCTAGAACTTTAGGTGATAGTGCTAATATACTGGTTTGGGGTTATTGAACTCTTTCAAACTTGATGAGTTGTTATCTTTACTGTAGAGAATGGGATGAAGGTTTCAGTCATTTACAGTAGCCAGTATTATTAAAAGGACAATCTGAAATGTTTTATACCACTTAGTGTTTCCTGGACACTTAATGCTTCACGTTGAACTGAAAGGTGATGAGAGTTTGAGTAACTCAGGCTAAATCATCATCTGCCAGTATGTGACAGAATTTGGACAGTGACACTCCAGAAAGCATAGTCTGGGAATAATACATAGTGTAAGAGCTTTTCATCAATAAGGAATATAAGAGTAGTCCCAAACCCTGGATTGAATTGACCAATTTGGCGTACAAATACCTTTAGCCAAATAAGAATTTAAATTTTACCCAGAGCATGGGCCAAGATCAGCAGTCATTCATTTGGTATCTTGTCTAAGTCACTATGCCAGGAATCAGCCATGATCAATATTCCTCTCCCTGATTAATGTCCTATTCTGATATTGAAAATCACTATTTTTACTTTCCTTTTAGAATAATTTTGTGCAAGCAGGCAAGCATATGCATACAGCCATAATATGTTTGTTTTCAGAGAACCATGTACTTTTGTCTGAACTTTTTTATTTTTCAGACAGGACCTGTGCTAATTATAGTTTCTGCTTTGTGTGGCTAAGCAGCTTTTTGAAGCCACCTAGGTGGCAGACAAGCAGTCTTCAAGAACCTGGTTGTATGAAACAGTATGCTTCTCTTAAATAGAACAATTCCAAGCACTGCTCTTCTCCTGTCCTTCAAAAATAAATGGTTATGGTTCTTTATTTAGCTGTGACTAGGTTTTTTTTTTGGTTTTTGTTGTTGTTGTTGTTTTGTTTTTTTTTTTAAGTTTTTTTAGAATCCCATATTTCTTCCTGATTTGCAGTACCACCTTTAAGGTCTCCTTTTTGCTTCTGTTTGGGTGATCTGTGGATGAATCTGGTGTGGGAAAAGTTGTGCTCCCAGACTTACCAGAAGACCACTAAAGAACTTAAATGGTATCATTAATGAAAAAAAAAAAAAAAAAAAAAAAAAAAAAAAAAAAAAAACCAAAAAGCACCAAAAGACCAGAACAAAACAAAAAAGCCAACTAACAGTCCCAAACAAACCAACCTATGTCTCTAAAGCATGAGATTGTAGTATGCAGCACAGATTTGCACAGTTAGAGCAGGATCAAGATGGGTGAAAGTGCTCTTCTACACACCATGGGGAACACTGGTCCTCACTGCCTGAAAGTTTCCTGCAAGGAAATTAATTTAGCAACTTTTTCTGAAATGAGAGTATCTGCCTTGCTCTCTGATGCACTCCACTGGAGAATGGTGCTTCCTCTTGCTTGTGAATATTTAGAGCTATGGTATAACAATCAGAAGATAACCAAAAAGGACTGTGGATCAGGTAATACATAACATATTGTGCAGCAACAGAAAGTTGTGCCTCAGGCAAAAAATATACATACACATATATTTTAATGTTTTCCTAAAGGTATGTTATGTTAGTACATAAAAAGTTCTATGATACATTCATGGAACAAAAATGCATGTAGAAATTATTTAGTTTTATAAAGGACTGCCCCAAAGAACTGAAGGAGAGCTGTGTTCTCATCAACAGTGCCCTAGTGCAATAAACTATCTCCCATTAACCTCAAATCGAGCCCATTTTATCTCTGTGCATTTAAACTCAGGAAACAAGGCAAGTAGGGACTGCCTTGGCTGGCTTTGAACAGTATACTCTTAGCATCCAATATGAAGATGAGTTGTTAAAGCAGAAAATATTCCCAGATGTTTACTGGTAACAGGCTCTTCAAAAGACTCAGCCTACATGAAGCACAAGTAAACACAGTGGAGAAGGCTAAATTGGTCAGGTCCAGTGATGCTTCCAGAGTCAAATTATGAACTTCTGAATATGTTTGACATTTAGGTCTGATCCTACCTCATAGTATTCTGGAAAAATACAAGGATATGAGAAATAACAGCATTGCTTTTCTTGATAACCAAAAGAACTGAGGTAAAAGCTAACATCTCAGATTTATATAATGTGGGGAGGAGTTTTTACTACTATATTTATCTTTTCTCTTTGTATTTCCATTCTTCATGATGTTCTACTACTTGCAGAGAATTTATGTTTCTTTCCCAAGGGCTAATGAACATGGAACTTTAGCATTATGAGCTGAAATCCAGGTGAAAACAATTAAGTAGGTCATCACACTTTCAAAAATGTCAGTTTTAATAGAAGATGCTGCCATCTCAGCCCTTTGGAAAAGTAGGTCTAATATACAGCTGCTTTACTGTAGACTCAGAAGCCCAAATTTAGCTACTCAGCTCTCAATAGCTTCACTAATTTTTTAAAATAAGTTTATTGTCATATGTCTCTTGGTTTTCCAGTTCTTTTGAAAGTATTGAAAAAAATATGATATGAGTCCAATACTAATTGTTTTCATCTTGGAATATTACTCATCTTTTCAAAGAAAAGCATCATTTCTAGCAACATTGTGTTCCTTATTTGCACAGTTGTGTGTTGGCTACATCTCACTCCCATATATACATGCCAAAGATGATTAGCTGTATGCATCCAAATGTATTATTTGTTTATAGAAGGCATGCAAAATGGACAAAATAAATGTACTGAATGCGAGTATTTAAGTCTTTTTCTTCTAATCTTCGATTTTCCTTAAAATATGAATATTCCTTCCACAGTGTTCTTCTAGCCAAGATTTTGAGAGTTCAGACCTAAGCAGTTGAGTAGAAAAATGTTCTAGGGTCCTTGATTTTCTGGCTATGAATTTTTGTAAGTGAAAACTCCATCTTTCTCTTCTTTCTTATCCTACCTTTAGTTAGGAGGAATTTCAGATACTTCCAATAAAGTAAAATTGAAGTTTTACATGCATTGTAATAAAGCATAACTGCTTGATTTGGTATTTTGGTTTCTATGTGATTTTTTTTTAACAGAGAAAATTCACATTTCTGTCTTTTATGAGGAGTTGAATCATTTGCAAGTCATTTATTTAGGTCAACCTTTTTAAAAAAGAGAAATATATCCAAGATCAGAATCAGAACGTATTATGTCTGTGTACCCAATAAAGCTCTTGATCTCCTTACTCCGCTCTTCTGAGAAGAATCCATAGCTGGAAGTGAAAGAGCAGAAGAAAAACAAAGGCCAAGAATAGCAGACCTCCCACTGGGATCACAGTCTTTGTCTCGTTCTTTCCATTACAATGACTTGGAATGGCAACACAGCCCATGATGTATCCTCACATGTGACTGGGGCGTCCCTGGAAAGATGGTCAAAGACACTTTTACAATTAGAAATAATCATTCATTCTGTAGATTAATTATGTAGTGCTACTAAAATGTCCTTAAACTTTTAATTAATATTTCTAAGTAAAAGATTTCTTCTTCGTTATATAAACACTACTGATGGAAATAAAATTTAGATTTTGAAGATATATTTTTCTAAATTTGCTATTATTATCTTTAAGGCAGATTTAGGAGGGGCATATAATAAGAACAACCTGCCATGTAGAAACTGGCAACAAGAGTAATTTTTTCTTAGATGAGTGGTGTTCCACTGTCTAGTGGTAGTCACTGAAAGTGATGTTTCTGCAAATATTGAAGGAGGCTTGTGTATGTAAACTGTTCAGATGTACAATAAAACACAGACCTCCTGTCTTTAATGAAAACCAACCAATTATTAAGATTTCTCATATATACCTTTGAAAATTACTATATTGCAGACTCTGAATAATAACAAAGTACTTTTTTATTTTTAAAAATATATTTTAAAAGTCTATATATAAGAATGAAAAACAGCTTTCAAGGTCTTTTCCAGAATTACCATCTGAAAAAGTTACACCTGGCAGAAAATAGGACCTGTCATGTTGGCAGATGCTCCAGACTCTACTAGGACATGCACTGCCTCCTCCCACTGGTGATACCAACTTCCAAAAGAAATCATGGGTTGAGTGGAGTCAAGAACAGGTTTTCTTGCCATATCCACCCAAATGGACAACTGAGCATTTGTGGAGTCCTCATGCTGGAGTGACTCAAAGTTACAGGCTATTGATCAGCCGTTTTCCTCTGGGACAGAAAGGTTTTGCTCTACACTGGAGATGACAGTCTACTTATTTCTTCTTGTCCTCTTATGCAAGGCCCTTCATTCTAAGGCACGCTGTTCAAAACCATGTTCTCAAGCAATGCTGGTATTTCTTTCCAAGTAATCTTTAGAAAACACTGTCTGCTTAGTTATATTACACACCAAATGTTGCTTTATAAGTGATTTATAGATTTAATGATCTGCAAAATGATATTTCAAATATTAGTTATAATCATACTGCTGGTCTGTGTAATACCCCGAGTGTACTCTGTTCTATACAAGAGGTGACTCAGTCATAAGGAAGTCTAACATTTTACCTTTTGCTGTGTCCCCTAGTTTTGTCCCACAAGTACAAAGTTGCATCATTATGGTGCCTTTTTCTTCTGTGTTCTTCACCATTTTGTATTCAAATACATGGAATCTGAATTTAAACCTGAAATGTAAAAACATTTTTACAGAGTAGATCCATTACATGAGAAAATGCTCTAATTAAGGGCAAGGTGTGACTTCCTATTTCATGAGTGTGAGGTCTGTAGGTTAGCAAGCTAATATTTCTACTGGAAAAAGTGACGGCCAGATGGCAGTCTGGAGGGTAACACAGAATCTGGACCCATTTTCCACATAGACTTAACAAGAGAATTAGTAAGACATTCCATATGAATGTTTCCAACTGCTTTTAGCCAAGTTCCACTGATGTTGCCCTTTCTTCATCTATGCCACCGCATAATTACCTCCTAATTTCTGCTGCTGACTCCTCTCTCCAGCTGCAGCACAGCTCATTAGCTTGGGCTCTGTTACACTACCTCTCTGTCTGACTGTCAGTGTCATAGATTATAAATCATTTGAGGTCATGACTGCTACTCTTGTATGTTTTCTGTCAGGCAAACCAAACTCAACCACCAAACATTGGTATTAGATCATATTAATTACTTTCATAAGTCTTTAAATGAATTATTCATTGTGATATTCAATCTGGATATATATTAAAAGGAAAGTTTGAGTAATCACACCCTTTATTTGACAGACACACTACATAAAGAAAGTATATTTTAAGTCTTGTATGTACAGGAGTCAGAAAAGCGTGTCATTGACGACTCAATACACAGCCTCTATGAAAGATGGAATCCAGAAACAGAATCTGCTTTTGGAAATTGACAAAGTGACCCACCAAAAGGGGTCAAACCTGTTCAGCCCCAGAGCAAGGAGCAGATCCTAGTAATTTTCCCAATAATCAGACTTTCCATAGCAAATTTGACAAACAAATGTACCTAGTGTTAAATGCCAATATGGAAACTTCAATTAGAGGCAGCTAGTGGGTAACTATTTTTCAGGTGTTTCAGCAAGAGTTGAGTAAAAGGTCAGGATGTTTCTTTGCTAAAGTAGGTTTGTCAAAATCAGTGACTTTTCTGTACAACTTTTACAGGCTTTCAAAAGAGTCACAAAAATGCAAAGACATCATATAATAGAAAACCAAAAAACTTTTTAAAAGTCAAGTGAATTCAGCTTAAATTTTTATTTCAAATCTTTTCATTACTAAAATGCTCTCTCTGCCTGCAAAAGCTGCTTCAGATACAAAGCATTCACAGCATCAGCAGCAGTGTAAGTCAGGTGAAATATGTTCCTCCCAACTAGCATTGTCCTGGGTAATTATCGGTTGGTTTGAATTCTAGGTTGAAATACAAAAAATTGCTTTTGTCTGAGAGTATTGGAATAGTTCAAAAGCAAAGGAAAAAATGCCTTGACACACTAGACCAAAATGCCATGCTTTGCCTCCCTTAAACCTTTTCTTCCTTTTATCAGATGGACTGATCTGCTACAACCATTTGAGAAGACAGACTAGTCCATGTGACAGAAACAAAACATCTGATTGAATCTGGTTTGACTTTAACAGAGAAGGGAAATGTTTATTTCTCTTGTCAGTAAGCTGACAGAATTAGACAAATATTGGCATATGGATTATTTTACATAAACTTCATTTATACAAAAATCTATTGAGAAAATTACAAATAGCAGAATGGACTTCAAGAATGTGGCCTTTGCTTTGCTTCAGTCTCCTTCTCCCTGCCTCAAGCAACCACGATATACAAGATGGTGTTTTTTTTCCTTAAAGCTTGCTGATTAAAATTAGGCTAGTCACTCTTTCCACTGGCCCTTTTCAGACTGCACTATCACTGCTGTTTTTGTTTGCACTGTAATGTTGATCAGATTAAAAGTCACAAGGCTCAGAATGATTTGTCCAGTATTTTTCTGTGTCTGAAAAATTATATAGCTAAATATCAGTACTTTTAGCCTACACTCCTAATGATACACACAGGGGTAGTTTATGGAGGAAAGATTCAATTTTAATAAAGGAAGAACTGTCAGTTTCAATCAGGGCCTTCATTAATAACAGAAATGACAAATGTATACCACTGACAGGTTATTCTTGGTCACTTTGTTGTCTGACAAATAATCTCACATCACAAAAAACAATCATAAAATACTATTTCCAAATCTGTTGCATGTCTAACGTACAGACATCTCTGTATTTCCTACTAATTAAAGTTATTTGTTTTGCTGTTATTTTTCAAAATAATCCAGTAGAGGCCATCTTTTAGAAAAATAGGTTACCCTAAAAAACCTCACAGCTTACATGTTGCCTGTAAATGTCAACATGATTGTCAGTATTGTGGAACAGATGAATAATTGCCATAGAAATCCTATTTAGGGAACATCAAATTCAGGGCAGATGGTATTCTTGCAGTACAAGATCATTTAGAAATGATAACTTAGACTTGAAAACTCAGCTACAATCTATCTACCACCTTAATATTGTTTGATACATTTTGCGCATCCACTCATTTTATTCCAAGAAGATCTGTCACATTCTGGGGAATAAGACCACTTTAATTTGCTGGCTATCTCATGACTGTGACAAAGCTCTGATTTATTCTAAAGGTAAAAATACAGATAATGTAAAAAAGTGCTTATATAACAGATAATGTTGATGATGCCATGATACTGACTTGAAATTATAGTGAAATGAAAGCAAAAATAAGATAGAAAATCTTATAAAACAAAGGAAAATATTCCACTTTCTTCTTTCCAAACATTAAAATTTCAGTGATATATATTTTGCTCACAGATGTAGAAACTGACATCCCTCCATCTGTAAACAGGAAAGATGAACCTTATTTTCCAAAGTAGAAGAAAATGGGAAAGAACAGAAAAGCTGCCTATTTCTTTTCAGTTGACTATTGGCCAGTGACTTGTGCAGATCATGAATATGTGTTGAAAATAGTCATCCCTTTGTCATGGAATATGCTTTATTTAAACACAATCTTACTAAAGAATGAATGAAAAAGTTAATTTTCTGGGTAAAAGGATCAGGTAAGATATAAATGACATTTGTGTTTTTGAAAATTACACTTAGTTGAGAAGTTCCCTAAAGTCAAACATATGCAGCAAATCCTATTTTGAGGGTCAGAGACCTATTTAGAGCACATCCAAAGCACAAGAGTACCTAGCACATGAGACAGGTTTGAGTAATCTCAGAGTCTCCCTTTGCCTCTGGCATAGGAGAGTGAATTTCGATGCAAAAATGTTTCTACAAAGTCCTGAATTCCCAACCCATATTAAGAAGTTTACACACATACACATTTTATTTGACCTACTTTTTTTTTGAACTCCTGGTACAAAGAGAAAAGTGGACTGAAATTGTCTTTGTATCAGTAATGTCAGGGTTTATTCTCTTTGCTTTTCCCTGAATATAATCAGCTATCAGTGGGGAGATTGGGGAGGTGGGGGAGAAATACAAGTTGCTGCAAAATAACGTGGCCATTAGAAGGAAAATTTTGAGTCCTTGTCTTGATGTTAACCCACCAGAAACTGCAAAAGAGTCAGGAGGGTGAAAGGACAACACAAACATCATCTAATCCCCAAGTTCTAATTTTGTGATTCTGTTCTACATGCTTTCAAATTAACATAGTTGATGTAGCGAGGTGTATTATCACTTAATGGTTAGGATACCATTTTTTCCAGATATTTCAAAAAGCAGTACTAAAGAACATCAGCATCACAGGGGTTGCTAAGTAGCTGGAAGGGAAGAAAAGTGATTGAGGAGGAGAAAAGGCATACACAAGAACAGGGGAGAGATTTACCCAAATTATACAGCTCTAAAAAACTTCAGTCTTCTTTACTGGCAATCTACTAGTCTATTTACTGATGGAAGCCAAATCTCATTTACAAATATGTTATTTTTACATCCTGCTAGACGTGCAACCCGACGTTTCTATGTAAATGTTATTTATAGAAATTTCCTTATGTAAGAAGTGTGGCTCTTTTTCCATTAAAAAAAAAAAAAGGAAAAAAAAGAAAAAAAAAAGGAAAAAAGGAAAAAGGAAAAAAAGGGTGCAAGCCTTACAGAAAGTCTGTGGGACATTCTGAAAACAGAGAAACAGTTGATCATATGAGCCAGATGCAGATCTCTATCTCTGGCACAACGAAGGAGCACTATGAAAACAACTCAGAAAACTCTCCTCCATTAACAAGATGTAGAGAAAAAGACTGGCTAGATCATCAGGGAGAGTCAGTTTAAGGGATGGATTAAATGGAAGCCTTCTGTGGCCTCTGAGCTAACTAAATGCAAAGTTTACAGTAGAACACTTTAGATGCTTAATTTCTGGCATCAGGGTTGTATTTAGAGGCTAGGGAATAATATCTTTAGCTGTTATTAGAGTCACAGAAAGATTTTGGTTCAAATAGAGAAAAAGTCTGGAGTAATTGACAACAGATTGACTGTAATAGTCAATAAATATTGGTTCATCTCACTTTTTCATACTGCAAAGAGTTTTTCCCCTGAGAAATGTAATTGCAGGTTTCATTCTCACATAAAATAAGCTTTTATTACTCAGTTAATATAAGAAACATTACAAAATAAGAATAAGCGCAAATGTAATCCTCCTCTTAAATGCTATGAGTATCACATAATTATGCTTTGCTTCCACGTTATTACATATGGAAACTATCAATAATTTCTAATTCAATAGAAAACTCCTTCCCCGAAAAATTTAAAATAATCATCCCAATGCTTTAATATTGCTTATATGTTCAAAATTCTATACTAGATCTCTAATTTTCAAGATAAAACTCAACAGGTTATCTGAAGATATTTTACTCTGCCTTGTGAAGGACTTTGTTTTTCACATGTATCATTCCATATCAAAGGTTGTGATATGACTTTAATTTATTTTACTCTCTCCTTTATGTTTGATGCTAATGACCTCTGGATTTTTTTAAATGCACAGAATTTTTAACTATCCCATTAAGCTGTGATCAAGTTTACAATAGCAGAGACATCTGGCCTGGATGTGATATATATGAAAGATAGTCACCTCACAAATCAGCAATCTGTGGTGCTTGTGAGAGATTAGTCAGGAGGGTTACTTTAAAGCTTCCTTGGATAAAGAGATCAGACACATCTCCCAGATGTAAAATGCCTCTGTCTCTACTGGAGAGTATACTGAAAGGTGGCTATGAAGGAGAACTGGGTGGCCCAGGAGGTATGGTAGCAGTCTGTGGAGCTATTAATCTCCAAGACATTTTTTGGAAACTACTGATGGCCTGTAAGATTTTATGCAAAACCAATGAAATAATAATTGTTAAATACACTGTTGATTACTACTGTGTTTGTGGAGGCTCTGCCATAGCTGTTAATCTTAGAAGCCAGAAATAACATATATTAGAAATTACTAAGTGCAGTGTAGAGCATTTGTGGTAGATCGTTGGGGTTAGATCCTGGTGAGAATTCACATCCCTGTTTTCTCTGACAATTTTTAATAAACTGACCATAATAAGAAAAGGAGGAAGAGTCCATGAACGACATTTTGTATGTCACCTCTTTGTTTAGTAGAATAAAGACTGGCTTCATGGAGTTGAGAAAGCAACACAGCAGCAACAGTTACTTGTTCAAAAATACAAGGAGAGGGGCGGTGTCCTGATTTATTTACAGCATTTGTTCAGAAAGTGTGGGGGTTTAACCATTTAAACCCTCCACCTCAGCCTGGAGGGTTTAAATGGTTAAATTACCAGACCAGTGCAACAGTCATGGAGCCACAAAGTGGTTTAGACAAGTAATGACTACTAAAGGGTACAGGAACTGGGAGCAAAGAGACTATTTTCTCTGACTTGACTTTGGAGTGAGGGAGCTGCTGCTGGGCAGTTGATGTATTTCACTCTACACAGTCAAACCCTGGTTTAAATCAAACACAAACTCCAGAGATAAGAAAAGATCCGAGTTTAGGAGTGATCACTCCTCATGGCTCTCTTTTCTGTTCATTAAATGAACCTTGCATTTGTGTGTGTTTTTCGGTGGTAACTCCCCTAAGTGGCTGGAGACAAGGCTGTGCTCATGATGCCTTTGTAGCACTATGCTTAAGGCATTTTTCCAGGATGTGGGTTTGAATGCACTCAAGCTACTGCCAGGTCGTCCCAAGGTGCCCGTCCTCCAGATTAGTGTGCTACAACATTTTAGATAGTTGTCTAAAGGTAACAGATGACATAAGCCCTTTTGAAATTAATTTTTCCTGCTCATACAGGTATATAGATTAGGCAGTAACTTGACAGTAGTAGAGGCATCTAGCAAGCCACTATATTTTACAGATTTAGCCTTCATAGAAGCATGGAAATTGCCTCCTACACATACCTCTACATTCAGTACTTCTTGATGCCTGCCTACAAATTACTCCATACTCTGTGTGAGGTTTTTGAGGAATATTTTTCAGTGGTGTCTAGGCTGACATACTGTGTATATAGGGTGCCATCTATTTTCTTATCTTCTGTAAAGTGGGATAGTGTCTGAGAACATGTCCTTATTTTGGAAAAACACAGAGCACCGAAGTCCTGGACCATGTGCCAGGAGTTACGGAATGTGCAGGGTTCTGTAAGGTAGAGACCTATCACCTTATTAAAGCATTGTTGAATAGCACACACTTTAAAGAATACAGACATTCTAAATGTTGAGGTTATACTTACACAATTGCAAAAGCAGGTAATATTTACACAGCTCTGCTTTGATTGTGTCTGTGCTATGTGTGCCTTATAAAACAGGACCAGTCATTTGAGTGCATTTTATAAGCTATTTTTATATGGATCTTACTTTATTGCCAATTAGTTTTAAAAAGGAAGATATGTCAAATGGGTTAGATATTCAATTAGCTGGAGACAACATAGGTATGGGAACAAGAAAATAACTGTAAAGATGGGGGAAAGGGACTGAGGCAGAACAAACATGCTTTCTCCATAATTTTTCTGTTTTGATGAAACTGATCCACAGGGCAAATGTCACGACAGCCATTTTGGACTTTTTTGTGTCTTTCTCTCTATAGAACTGGAGCCAGAGATCTTCAGGGAAGGGAATTATCGCACATTTGGTGGTTTTGCTTCAATCTTCAACTATTTTAGAAATGAATACATGTTTATATCTCAGAAATAGCCGAAGAGCCTGTAGCAAAGCATTCTAGTATTTATTAATTGGCTATTTACTCCAAAAGCCATTTATCTTATTGAAATGAAATCAAATCAACCATTGCTGTTGGCAGCTCAGTGTGGAATAATGCAGTTTTAAGATAAATGAAAGGCCTTTAGTGTATGAAAAATGTGGTTAGAAAAATCAAAACAGAAGCCTTGAGACCCTTTCTATGGAAAAAGTGTCACAGTAGTTTAAGGTCACTCTGTATAGCTGTATAACAATATCATTTATTATGCCCCTTCTAATCCTACCAAGTTTTTGTATGAGACAATCTGAGTAATTGTAATTGATGATAAATTTCTACAAGTTGGGGGGTATGTTTATGCTTTATGAGCCATCAGACAAGGTTGTTTGAGATGGATGTGTTTAATGATATTTTGTTTTACGGACTCAGTCTCTGAGCTGGCCCAGTTTTGCTTTGTTTCTGTCTCTGAAGGATTGAGACTAGTAGTGGGTAGTTTGAGTTTACTAAGTGGAGCTGACTGACAGTATGTATTTGAAGCTTGCCCAAAACAGATTCAAACTGATATGGAAAGAAAAAATAATAATGGAAAGTTCTATGTGTAGAAGCCAATTCTAATGATTCTGGTTTTGGAGTTTTTTACGTGATTATTATTATAATAAAGGATCATCCAGCTCTTAGTTATTCTCAGTTCTCAAGAATAATAACTGTAATCAAGTATGACTTTTGACTGCCATGCTAGTCACTCAAAAGACCATATTAAAAAAGTATAGGGAATGAAAAAATATATTACAGGAGATAAAGTGCAAATGGAAGGAAAATTGAAATTTTTCAGGGATCAGATAGCAGGACCTGGAATGAAAAAGACAGTCCAGTTGCTGTCTCTTAAGAATTCAGTTTTCCTTTCTGATTCAGCTAGCTTCTTTGCATTTATGTTGTGAGCTATGACTCAAAAATGTGTCTGGAAAGATCCATTCCATTGTGTTGTTCAGCTTTCTTTGGAAAAAAAAAATTGGAATGTCATTGGTTTTGAGCTAATAATGACATTATTTCTTACTGGCCTGTTATTACTGTAGTCTTCAGCCAGGCTGCAATTCTTCCAGGCTGCAAACACTCAGCTTATATGAGTTATACAAGTTGAGCTCATGCAAGCAATGTTGATTAAAGATTTTCCCTGGCCTAAAGGGTTGCTTAAAGGGTATGGTAAATATTTGGCACTACAATATTAAGCCTGAGATCCTGAGTAATTTATGATGAAACACCTGCGCAAATGAGCTGGAAGAAACTGAGCATGCTGAATTATTGCATGAGCTGCTAAACCCAAATAGCTTCATATGGCCACACAAAAGAGAGGTTAAAAAAAAATTATTTTCACTCATTGTGAAGCATGGAAAATAGGTCTGTTGTGTAGTTTGGGGTTTTGTTTTTAATACAAAATCATAAGTCTGTCTGATAGAGGATACTGTTTTGAAATTCTACTCTTAAAATTCTCAAAGTGAAATGACTGTATGCCACATAAAAGTTTGATTTAAATAGTTGTGTCAAATAAACATAATGAGGTACACATTCATACCCTTCTATAGGAATGGAGAGCTATGCTATTGTTCTCCCTCCTTCACTCACCCTTTCCATTGCCTTACAACCAGGGACCCTCCTGCCAGGTAAATCTCTATGAGCAAAGCTGTAAGGTGTTAGCTGCTGCCAGGATCTCTGCTCTGGACACTGGAGAGAAAGAGAGAACTGTGATGTGGAAAGTAGATAAAATTGCAATATTGTCAGAAAATGCTGATTTGTGAACTTACTGTTTACATGTTGAGCGTGTTCATAATTTTGAATCTTTCAGGCCGTGGAAGTGGTTTTCAGGTCTTTTTTCTTCTGTAAACAAAAGCTTCCAATTTTTAATTTAACACACTTTTTTACAGGCATTTAAGTAAAATGAAAGACCCAGCTGCGTATGGATTTCACAGAATTACTTAATGCCTAAGTGCCTGAAGTTTAGTAATGATATTGTGTTCTTTTCACCTTTTTTGATCAAGGTCTGTGTTTGTACAGTATCAAATCAGAAGAGGAAGATTAGCATGAGACATGGGAAGGCTGCAAACCCCTGATATCAGAATCAGAAACATCTATTGGTAGACCTCTGCATGACATAAGTCCATAGAGACCTCAAACTCAGTTTGATGGAAACAGACAAACCTTATTGAATCATCTGCAAAAGATTCCTGAGAAGCATAGTTATGCAGTATCCTGTGTAATGTGAGGTAAATCTGATGCAAAGAAAGGAGAGACATGGAGTAAAAATCAGTGAAATAAGTGACAATCTCATATTTTTTCCAAAATTCTATTTCAGGCAGCCATTTGCTCAGAGCATTTTGTGTTACTCATTTCTATTTGCCACTGTGAGTTAGGTCTGCTGGTATAAGTAAAATAAGACATTCCTTTTGTCTGCCTTGGAACAACAGTGAGTCACTCTACAGATGCTGTCACATGAAAGAGCAGTTCCCTTACACCATTTGTGTTTGAACAGGCTGTCAGTGCCCACAGACGTAGACCCTTGTGCCTGACCAGCCTGCCTATATTCTGTTATGGGGACCCCACTGAACAGCCAGATGTACCAGAGGATGGTTCTGGGGTGTGCACTGACAACACACCAGAGTCAAATCTTTTACATCAGTTTGGAAACAGAGGCCCCTTTCTGGATTCCCCCACTCTTAGTTGGCATATCATGAGTTTTGTCAAGCTCTTGCCTGTCAGTGGCTGCTGGAGCCCTTGATGAAGGATTTGCACCAAACAGTTTACAGAACAACACATTTTAAACAAATGCAGTGATAATAGTAAACTGCAATAGATTGAGAGATTGATGTGGATAGGATACTGACTGGCAAAAATGAATTTGAGGCAATACACAGACAAATTCTAATGCCCAATGAAAGGCAGCTTATGATCATTATTTTACATGCATATAATTAGGTTCTTACCCTATAAATGTCCCTTTGGAGGGAGCAGACACAGCTTGTCAATGATGCCAGAAGTTACAATGAGTCTCATTTGACCTCCCTTCTCTAAGCTATATTTACATTATTTTCTTCAAGGGAGGGCAAAGGTAAAGTTACAGTTGATGTAATTTCATGTTTAGGTGGATTCTGAGTGACTTTAGTTATTAGTATTTGTAGAAGCATGAAAATTAGTATGTATTTTCAAGTTAATGAAATAAAGTTCAGCTTTCATTCACCACCTGGCACATTCCTTTGGCTTTGCTCCCATTAAGTACATTGTTTTCAACAGAGCATGATCACAACCCCATTGTGTTGCTCCATTCTCTGTGTCATATGTTCATTGATTTCAACAGAGCATGACCACAGAACCTCTGTGCCACTCCATCCTTTGTTTCATGTCTCCCTTAGAGCAGCACACCAATCTTCCTCAGTGTTCCTGCTTCAAAGGTGTGCACACCTTTGTGTTTGTCCATGGTGAGCTGCAGCCAATGTATACACTCCTTCTCACTGAACTTTGCTTCTCAGTATTTTCCAAACAGTTGAGACACTTCAATTTTCATCATCCCTTCTCATTGTTTCAGCAAATGTGGATTAGTTGGCCGTGGAAGATTGGCAGTGCACATTAAGAACTGTGTGGCTGTTGGGCACATATATAAAAAGATGTACTGAAAATGGATGACTGAAGGTAAGAAATCACTGGTGCACCTAACACATAATGAGCTGCTCTGAGAAAGGTGTGGCTTTCTTTTGGTTTGGATCTATGAAAATAAGGCAGGAATAGATGTCCAAAATACTTTAGCTCTTTGAAGTGGAGGTTTTCTATACAAAAAAATAATAAAAAAATTGTTAGTGTCTGTTGGTACTAGAGATAGTATTTTTACACAGATGAGAAGGGCAATGTTTGATGGATTGGCTCCAAAATTCAAATAATATATTTAAATTTGTATGTATACAAAGCATATGACTGTATATATAAATACATTCATATAACATGTTTCCACCTGGGCTTCAAAGTCTGAGTGATGCTCTAGTGAAGACAGCTCATTCCTTGCTTATGTTGGTCTGTATTTGAAGACGTTCTATGTGTGCAAAAATGCACTGGGCATTTTTTATGAATGTGTGGATGAATGCAGGTTATAGGAATGACTTCTAAATTTCTGAATCTGAACATAATAATTTGGCCTATTATCAGCAGACCTGACCCAGAAATTCTGAAGGAAAACCAGATCTCTAAATGATGTAATAAACTTCTGATTATTTCATGGAAACATTTCTTCCTTTGTTGTTAAACAGCCATGGGAAGCAGAACATCAGTTCCTGGAGATTCTTCTCTCTTTTGCCCACTCACTAACAGCACTGTATTCTGTATACCCGTTAAAGTATTCATGCCAGGGAGAGATAGCATCAGACATTGTCCAAATTCTGCCAGTGCCCCTAAAATCTGATTAGATGAGAAACTGACAAAACAGCAAGCAATCCATGCTTAGCATTACAGAGGAAAGCAGTAAGTCTTGCCTGGCAATTAATTCATTTGCTGTTGCAAAACTAGAAATCCAGCTTTGAATGTGTGAGAAGAAGGTGTTGACCAGGTGTCCCAGGGAAAGAATTCCTTGCGTTGCCTGAGACTAGTTTGCAAGCAAGCGCTGAAGAAGACAGAAAAAACTTACTGTAATGTAATCACTTTTAAAAAACATCAGAGAAAATACATCTACTCTAATTTTACCACTAATGGACTGATACCTTACAGGCTTAGACTTCACTAACTTATAGTTTCCAGGCACCTTCATGAAACAAGGGTTAAAGTGTGGGGTTTAGTGAATCCGAGCTCAAATACAACAGTGCAGACCGACTGCTTACACTACTGAGCCACAAAATTTCTCACAAAAATTAATATAAACATGTTTAAGAAAGATTTATATAATAATAAAAACTCCATGAACTGGTGACTTCATCTCCTTTTATTCCAACTTAAATTATTTCTGCTGTTTTTCATATTCTGGTTAAATTAAAATCTTACTCAGTATCCTGCTGATCTGACTATGATTTTTTTTTCAGCCAGAATGAACAACCCAACCTTCTGGAAACAGATGTGCAAGGACATATACACAGAATTCAGATAATCCCTTAACTGTATGTTTGATGATCTAGATACATAAATATCATATCATAATGACTTTTTTCTAGTTTCTTTAACATTGATTTCTTTGTTGTTCTTTTCTTCCTTTAAATCCTTAACATTTCTATAGTTAAATTTGAGAACCAGGTCTAGAAATGGCACTAATGTCCTAATTTTGATTGAATATTGTGTCAAGAATTCCTGTTTCTATTGCATCATTTTTCTCTTTAAGTATCCAAATATCAATGGAATGAAATTCTCACCTATGACAGTACAAGACCAGTCTGAAATCAGTTGTATTTACATCAGATTCTCATTCTTTGTAGATATAAATTGTTGGTATTGGTACATAGTTTCATTGGTATATAGTTAGAAACCATTGAAAACCCTGTTTCATTTGAAATCAGTTTCTCAAATAATTATAAGTCAGATTCATTCACTTCTTCTGCTCAGAAATTGAATTATTCCAAACCATTGTGCTATTTCAAAAACTCTGGGCAACAAAAAAATTTGCCACTCATCTCAGGTTTTTCACCAAAATAGTTTAGTTAGATGAAAATAAAAAAAGGTTATACATAAAACCTTTGAGAATATCTGAAAGAAGGACAGAAAACAGACCTAAAGTTCAGTGGGGCCATTTTTTCTGCCCATTATTTCATGATTTTGACCTAATTTTGAGTGGAAATCTCAACAAAAGGGAGTACCCTTCATCTGCCAGCAGCTCATCTCTGGTGTCTCACCTTTCCTAATACCTGCTCATGGGAAAAATGTTCTTAAATGTGGGAGGAGGGAGAGAAACAAAAAGCCTAAGTTTGCTCCCTCATAAATCTCAAACTCAAATCGTGTTTGTATCCATCCATTTCAAACTTCATTCCCCAGTCTTTGGAGAAGCAAAGACTTTGCTCATTTTCAAAACAGGACAGTTAGTTCTAATTGAACTTTTTTGTTTTACCTCCTTACTCTTTTGTTGCAAATATCTCTTTGGACCACCCAACAGAACTCAGCTATCTTTCCCTGGCATTCATGCATTACAGTCCTTGCAAATGTTGTCCCTATTAGTCATTGCTTGGCCCAGATACAACTGGCATAGTGAGGTTTTCGGAGCATAGTTTTAATTTGCAGTCAGTTCCTTTTGACTCTTGGATATGAGACCAAAGACAGGATATCATACACTAAATCAGTGTAATAATTAGCTTGATATATGCTTCTTAATTAGTATGATTAGGATTGGCAAAAAACTCTTATGTTTTCATGACACAGGGGTTAATGATATCTATAAATTATGGTGATGCTGTTCTGTTAGTTGGAGTCCCAAATCCATCCCTGTGGAGGGCACATATAGCAGAGCTATAATTCTTCCAATGATCCAGCTCTATGGTGGAGTTCTAGGATCTCAGTAACTTGCAAGAGCCTGGGTGGCCCAAAGCCACCATTTGGGTGGCCCATGGAGCAGAATTTCACTGTTCTGAGTAGTCATGGTGTGTTTAGACTGACAATGTAAATGAACACAGAAGTCCATCACCCCCTAGGTGGGAGCAAGGCACAGAAGATTGGGATAGCATGCAACTGAGGGCGCATTGCTCCTCCAGGATTTGAAAACTTCCAATTTAGTACATTGTCTACTTCTAATCCTGAATGCAGATGGCGTCAGAAATAGTTGTGCCTAAATTAGAACCAAGACAAGATGTACAAGCTGAGTTAAGGCTCCTGCAGTCATCCTCCATTCAGGGTTGCAGACAGACAGAACTAAATGCATGTGGTTCTATTTCTGCCTCTTCCCTTTGCTAGCTGAAACCCATATGTGAATCACAGTGTGCTTGAGAAGTTCTGCTAGTATATATCATTGTTCAAAGTGCCATGTGTGCACTTACTTCATTTAAATCTCTGTGTTACCTGAAGGGATAGTTCATTTAAAAGTTGAGAGAGATGAGATCCTCCTAAATGTGATCTGTTCATGTATATCCAGATGCACTGGCAGTTATGGTAAGCACTTTGATGAGACCTGAAGCCTAGGCACAGGCTGCTAGAAGCCAAGCAGATGATTTGCAAGTTTTCAATGAAATTTGGATCAGAAAGAGATGAAAGAGAAACATGCTGTGTTGGGTCTTGGTGGTACTAAAGAACATAGATGTGTTTCTGGAAGGATCAAGCAATGCAAAATCAGAACTAGTGTTTTGTGCAGAATGGAAATAAGACAACAGGAGATCATACAGAGGGCAAGACGCCTTTCTTCCTAAATAAATGGTATAATCCGAATATATATGGAAATACCTTAAAATAAAATAAAATAAAATAAGATACATCTGAACATAAGCTTGAAAAGCACAGAGCTCTCTTACATTGCAAAAAGCAAAATATTTCTGACCAGTTTTATAGTTTTCAATTGTTGTTGAAAGCAGGAATATGCTGTTATAAATACGCTCAATTCCTTCCTTCATGTCCTACATATTTAGCATTTTCCAAGAAATGTGGCTTTTCTTGATTTATGAAATTCAAGGCTCCACAGACAATCTCTTTGTTTGGAGAGGACCATTTGGTTCCTTTACCTTTGGTAAAAAACACATCTTAAGAGGACAAAAATCAATGAAAAATTAAAACTGACATGCAGCATTTATCCATCATGAACTTTTCCTCTGAGGTTACTAGAGAGCAAACCAAGCTGTATGCTTGATTTTTTGTTGTTTTTATTGTACTGTTTTTCAAAAGCTGTGAATTTGCAGCATAATTGTGTGTGGTATAGTTCTCATTGCAGCAACCCAAAAGTTAAAAAAAGAAAAGAAAGCCAACTAAGCAATGTACTTAAAATTGGGTTCCTATGACTGTGTGGGGTCTTTGAAGTGTTTTTAAAATGTCAAAATGGCAACATAACTGTCTTTCTATGACTGTATATAGGCATTGGCTCCAATTCACAAATCCCAAATTCCACCCAATTCTCTGTGCCTGGTGTTTTCTATTGGCTGGGTACTTCCTGCCGCCTAGAGCAAATCAACGGGAAATATTAGGGCTTGGATGGATTTAAGATGTGTAAATCTGGAATCAACTTTTGTTGAAATTCTTTACCCAGATCACCTGCCTTTCAGTCTCAGGTGTGAACCAGAAAACCATTCAACTCTGTCCCTACCACTTCTGTCTTCAATCTCCTCTTCCTCTTTTAGCATACAATTTACTTGCTTCACTGGAGGAACAGCATGCTGGAGGGCAGTGATTGATATAGCACCACATATAAATGGTGGTCAAGAACATAATAATAACTTTGCTGCTGCTATCAAGAGACTGAGCCAATTAAATGCCATATTTTAACATAAACTTTTGCCAGGTTTGGATTTGCTTTATTGAAGTTTCTAACAAGCCTTTAATATGCTACAACAGGATATTACTTTTTCTTCAGATAAAATATAAGTGTTCTGCTAAAAAAGGAGTAAAAAACGTGCTATAAGGTTATGTATTAAAAAATTTCTGCATACTTCCAAGCATTGTAACTTAATCTTAGCATAATAGGGGCACAGGTTTGCTATGGTGCAAGATGTGAAATGTTTACATAAACCACAGTTAAAAGAATTTCTAGGCTCAGTTCAAGAGTTTACACTTTCAAAGTCATTCCACCAGGGCATTCATCATGATCACACAATTGCTTTGTCTGAGTTCTTTAATTCTTTCACCCCTCTGAAACTGTGTATTTAAAAACCTATCACAGGATTCCTAAACAGACGAGGTCAGCTAGGTGTTGCAATCTCATCTCTTCACTAAAAAAGCCATATGTAATCAGCTGAGCTTTGGCTCCAAACTGTTGTAAACCACCAACTCATATGAGTATTACTGGCAAGAGACTTAGGGAAAATGTCTGTAATATCTACTATCTGTGTAATAATCAGAGTCATGTCTATCATTATCACTCAAGCAAATAAATGCTAGTGCTTTTACTGTACCTAAATAGCTTTTTTCCAGCGGTGGTCAGGCCTGTTAGCCTGACTGCTACTCAAAGGGCTTGGATACCCTTGGCCCTGGTGTCTGGAGGTGGGATGCTTTCTCTCTTGCAGCATGTAATGGATTCGGTTTGAGAGGCCAGGTTTTGGTAGCAAAGGGGCTGCAGGGGTGGCTTCTGTGAGAAGAGGCTGGAAACTGCCTCCATATCTGACAGAGCCAAGTCCAAGACAGACATGCTGCTTGCCAAACAACTAAGTGATGATGGTGGCACATCTCTGAGATAACACACTCAAGAAAGGTTGAAAATGCTGCATAAGAGCAGCTGTGAGAAAGAAGTGAGAACATGTGAGAGAAAGAGTCCTGCAGACAGCAAGATCAGTGAAGGAGGAGTAGAGGAGGTGCTCCAGAGTTTCTTCTAGTGATCCCATAGTGATGATGATGATGCTGAGACAGACTGTCCCTCCAACTGCAAGGATCAGCCCAAGGTCTGTGTATGTTATTAAATCTGAGGGGAAAAATAATCACTGAATGGATTATTTGCTAGGTGATCGTTTTCAGCATATATCCTCCCAATCTTTTCTAGGTACTTGTGAGTGCTTGACCAAAACAAAAGAGATGGCCAAAAGTTGGGAGAGGAGTGTAGCATCGGGCTACACTTCTTTTGGCTCTGGGAGTTTCCCTTGGAGGGGAAAGATACGGAAAGTTTTTGGGAGCAGGTAATGGACTGGGCTGGGAGCAGCTGCTCTCTCGTGCTCAACATCAGAAGGAGGATGGTCAACCTGTTGCTTACTGCGGGAGAATTCACTGTCACCACCAAAGTCCAGTCCTAGGGATCTATCACCATTTGCTCATGTGTCCAGGAATCCTGAGCTTGCCTTCTCCTGCCCTGCTGGAGCTGGGCCAACACTGTCCCACCCCTGCCGCTTCTCCAGCACTGCTCTGAGCCTTTGCTACACTGTGGCCCTGTATCTCCTGCCCTACTGGGACATCCCGCAGTTCCAGCTGCCACCACAGAGCCTCTGATACATCTCATCCACTAACCCAGGATTTCTGCTCATTCCTGCCGTTCCAGCTTGGTGCTCCTCAGAGTCCTGGGGCACTGGGGTCAGACTGCCCCGGGGTTTGTGAAGCAAAGCCTCTCCTCCATCGCTTCCTGTCTCACCCAAGAAGGCTGTCACGAGGTTTCTGGTCCTGTTTTGTTATTGATGCCATAGTTGTTGTTGTTTGTTTGCCCTGTTACACATACTAGTAAAGAACTGTTATTCCTATCCTCATATCCTTGCCTTAGAGCCCCTTAATTTCAAAATTATAATAATTCAGGGGTGGGGGGATGGGGGGGGTGTTTAGATTCTTCATTCCAAAGGAGGCTCAGGCTTTCCCTAGCAGACACCTGTCTTTCAACCAAAGACAACCTGCATCACTATTAATGTACATTAAAAAGATCTTCTTGTTGACTGACTCAACACTGGCCAGTCTCAACTCTCAGTTGAGCTTTGGCCTTTCATATCTTCTCCCTGAATATTCAAACCACAACTTTACTTTCCTTCAAAAATTCAAACATTTCCTTCCTGACCTTACTTACACCTGCATAATTTCCTTTCTCCCTTGAGTTTCAACCTGAGTTTCTTGTTCAGCCTGACATTAGACACAGTGGAATTGCCTGATCCTGTACTTTTAAAACATGCTTTTTAAGAACTGACTAGCATTCATGGATCCATAAGCCCTCAGAGAAAGATTCCATTGGGACACTGCTAAGTAGCTCCCTGAGTAGCTTGAAGCTTGTCCTCTTGAAATCCAGGTTCTGGACATTCTGATTCAAAATTGTTGCATAATCAGGACTACCTAGAGCTGCTTGCCCAACCACTTGCCCATGACTGTGTCCCAACATTTTCTGAAGTTCTTCAAGCTCGGTGACTCCACAACTTCTTGGCAACCTATGACAATGCTAAATCACTCTCTCATTAACAAATCTTTTCTGTGGTTTATTTGGAATCTCCTGTTTCAATATTTGCCCTTTGCTTTTTGACCTTACCCAATGGACACCTCTGGAAAGAGCCTGGCTCCTTCGTCTCTACATCCTTCCTTCGGATATTTGTAAAACATGATGCAATCTGCCCTGAGTTTGCTTTACTGTAGAATGAACAATCCCATCTCTCTCAGACTTTCCTTTTAAAGAAGGTCCTCCAGTCCCTCAATCATCATTGAGGCTCTTTGCTGGATTTTCCATTCAGTGTATCTCCATCTCTCTTTTGTACTAGGAAATCCAGCACTGGACTGAGCACTCTTGAAGTCACCACAGCAGTGGGCAGTAGTGGGGAAGGATCACCTCTCCTGGCCAGCTAGAACACCATTCCTAAAGCAGCTCAGTACATCACTGGCCATCTTTGCTACAAAGGAACAGTGTTAGCCCTGTGACTCTTTCTAACTCCTCTTCATAGGACAGGAGTCATGGAAAATCTGGATTCATGCAGGGACAAACTGCTTTAAACTCCACATTACACACTTTGCTCTTCAGCTCATCCCATCATATGAAGATGCTGCTTTTATGACTGCCTGAAACACCCAGGGACTAGAGATGAACCCTGATTTCAGCATCTGTGTGTGTGTTTTTTGCCAGGTTCTGCTGGATTTGCACTATTTCTAGTAGATGGGTATTCCTTCTAACACAAAAATGAAGAATCTGCAATTCCTAAAATAACTTTTAATCTTCTTAAATTAAATCAGAGCAGCAACAGGCTTTGAATTTTCCAACATCTTGTTTAGTCACAGGGTTCACAAATATAAACTCTTTTCCTGGCAAAATGAAAGCTTACAATTTTTTATATATATATCTGTAGTGGTGCTTGACTAAACTTTACTGAGGGTAAAAATATATGCAAATAATTTAAGAGTTTAAACAAGAGTCTCAGATGGGCTTGAGACACCTATTGCTGCATTTTCAAAGGTAGTTTAAGTTGGGGCATAAAAGAATTACGAAGCTGTCTTTGGATATTAATTGTAACTAAAATCCATGACTGCAGTAATCTGTCTTCCTGGCTTTCCATATATATGCCTTGGGTTTGCTATGCAACAACTAACAAAGTCTACCAGGTGCACAAGGGTGTAACTCCATGCTCCTCTGGTCAAAGTCATCTCATCTTGGTAGCTGTGGGGGAAAGGGATATTTATCCAAGCTGTGTTCACCCAGCCTGACAGTTTGTGTGTATTTCTCACTAGTACAAAGGCCTGTGAGTTGTGGCAGTGGAAACTGGGAGACACCCACTTCTGACTCTGCTGCATTACAAGAGGCCTTGGTTTTAGCACCCTCTAGTTCATGAACAGTTGGGGACAGCTACATTCATTAGTGAGTAGATTTCCATGGGAGTGAGGTGTGGACACTGAAGCCGGTCATGATCATCTTTGAAAAGCTGTTTGGTGTAATCTGGCAAATTTTTCCCACAAGCACTTCTTCATCTTCTGGCATAGGTACAGCTGCTCTTCTGTTGCCATTTTCCTTAGTGACAGTTCTCTGAGGAAGAGAACAACCACACAAAGGTAAAAAAGGAAGAAAAGGAAAGCAGAATGATTAAAATAACATTACACTGACCCAGTGATTTCAACAGGGTGGGTCCACCTGTGCAGAGATGTTTGCAGCACTGGAGCCAAAAATGTGACAAAACAAAGTTTTCCTTGCTTTCAAGTCTGCAGTTGATTAAAGAAACAAAAAATGGTACCAGAAAGCTGGAAGCAAATTTCAAGGGCCATAATCAAAACCAAAAGAGGAATATTTTAACCTGGCAGAATTTGTGTGCAAAAGTTCTGTGTTTCCTGTGCAAGATGTGATAATATTTTTCCCACTTAGCAGAGGCTATTGCAAATATTGCTGTGAGTGCAATCAGAAGATTAGACAAAAGGCAGCCTTGGACACAAGAGCCTGGTCTGTCAGGTAGTGAAGTAATTGTTTTTAACATTTTATTTTTATAGGTAAGATCCTAATTACAGACAGATCTTCGAACTTCTTACTTTCCACCTTTTTTTTACCTTTGTTCTAAAATGTAAACTTCCCCTTGCTTTTTTGTTTTTTGATTGGTTTTGTTTTTGTTTAGAATCCTTTAATTAAGCAAGAGTATTGTGGCTTGCAATTTCAAGTTATTTAAAGACTGTCAAGGGCAGAAAGACTTTTTATAAAATCAGGTTTGCTTTGCTTTAAAGGAGAAAGAATACCTAATTTTGAAAATACCACAAGGTTTTTATTTATATTCCTAGATAAAACTTTAACATATTGACCTTTAGTTCACAAATTAAGTTCCTAATCTCAGGTGAATAGAACCTATTTAGTCCAGCTTCTAGTGATTTTTTTCATTAGGGAAAAACTCAGCTGATAAAGTTTTTTTAAATTTTTTTTTTTATTACTGCCCTATGCATACAACATGCATACAAACAAATTGGTATATTGAAATTGGTATATTGAAAATTAGTTTAATGTACTTTTGAGTTATTGGATAGAATAAAATTTTCAAACCAAGATTTCCATATCCTAACATCAAAAAAGACCTGGAAGACTATAACCACAGAGGTTACTTTGGTGATAAGTCACATTTGTGTTGAGCTCTCCCATGTTATATGAATTACTTATTTAGAAATTCTGGGGTTTTTTTTAATTGCAATATATGACAGTAGAACTAATTCATGAAATTTCAATGTAAAATAATGGCAGGCACTAGATCAATGTAACCAAAAAAGGACCTAAATAATCAATTTTTAGTTATTATAGCCTGTTTGTTATATTTTTAATGATTTTAAAGGTATTCAATTTAGTTTTACAACAAAATGTTTCTCTTCTGAGTGCTCTTTATGGAATGAAAAGATTTTTAATATGAGCTTGGTATATTCATTAACTTTAGTTTTCTTCTTCTAATACATAAATACCATCTCTAATTGTGATGCAAATGTTTTTCCTTTCAACATATTCAAATTAACGCCTTCGCTTCTGATTTCATCTTAGGGTGCCCTGCCCTAAAAAAGTAATTAATGTTAAGTCTATACAAATGAAAGCATCTCTAGGTTCCATTAACGTCTTGAATTAAATACAGTAAAACAAGTTCTATATTGGTCTGAGCCTGCATAATGAAGCCATTCCATGAGGATTTTTCAGGTTGTAATTCAGTATAGAATCTAGCCTGACTTCTTTTAATAAAGTGCATAGGATAAATGTTGGTTTATTGAAACCATAATTCAAAATTCTATCTAAACTATAGATGAAGGTTTGCTCATGGAAGCAAATGATTGGAAATGTCTAATTTTAAAGTATGTCTTTATTTCAGTTAATGAGATGGTGTGTGTTTATTGTGCAGAATAATTTTAAATTTGTTGTTATTTGCTTCTTACATAGAGCTTCTAATGGGTAATTTTGCTCACCCTGATATTATCTAATTAAGTAACTATAATATGTATATATTTGTAAATGTTTGGATGCAGTTTGCTATTTTCAAGATTGTGAGGTTTTGGTATTATTTCCTGTTTTTTTTATAATTCACTAACAAACTGAAAAATCTTCTAAACTCCTTTCATTTTTTAGGCTGAGTGTGAAACCCACCCGTACTGAATATACTGCATCTGTAAGTCTGGAAACACCTTATTTTCCTATATTGTCCAGTTTTTGTATGATTTATTACCAGTTTCTGCTTTTTTTCTAGATTTTGCTGATTCTTTTGCTTCATGACCTGAATCCTTTGCTTCATAAATTTACATCATACAAGTATCACCATATTCCAAGCGATTTGTATCCCTAAAGTGATAGCTAAAGCTCAGCAACTGATCTTCCAGCAGAGTTAAATTTGTTAATCTACATGTATTTTGCCTGTCTTCAGTGATAGAGCCATCCATAAAGCAGGTATTTATATTGCATGTACCTCTTAAAATAAAGTATTCCTAGAATAGACCTTCCTGAAAAAAAAATCTAGGAATCCTCTGTAGGTAGCTGAACCATATGATTCAAAAGCAAACATGCTGTTCACCATTTCATATGGTGAAAACTGCAGTAAATGAACTGAAAGGAACATAAAACACATATTAGGAGGAAAACTGTTTGCAAAGCTATTGTTTCTTGGCATAATATGGGTAAAAGAGCTGTTTTACTTTCAGTAGCTTGTACAAAAGAGGTCTTCTAGTATATCCACCCCATCTTTGTATATTTCTCTTTTCTCCACAGAGCTTTTCCTAAAGGGAGATGTGATAGGCCTAAAGAATAGAGCAGATCCCCTTGCTGTGTTATGTGCACATATAGGCTGAGACAAGAGATAATGTGAATTCCTCAGTGTACACTGATTTCTCCTCTTCAGCAGAGCTGAAAGAAGTACAGCAGCTTGGCATTCATAACATCTGTAACATGACAGATTATCTAGTCTGAACAGTTAGTATCAACACAAAATAACACATTCAAGTGGAAACAGTTTTACTCATGAGAGAATGTATTATGTCAGTCACAGCACCTGTGCTTGACCCTGAAAAACAGTATCAAGGTATCATATTTGGACAATGCCAGATAAGAGCAAAGCTAAGGCTCTGTTATTAAAGGATTTGAAATCCATTTCCTTTAGTAGTCAGCATGGACAGGAGGCCCTGTATAATCTTTACCCTCCTTTACAGGAGGGTAAAGATTATACCAATTTTTATTTCCACACTGATAAACTTGCAGAGCATTTCATGCCTCCCCCATTAAAAACTTCTGCTGAGACCATTAGCTCCTCAGCCTGACAAAAGGGTTCCTGATGGGACATGAGCATATTGATCCTGAGCAATTTATAGGTAGCCTACTAGAGAGATAATCCATTACAGAGAAGTTCTGCTACAGTTTTTCCCATTTAAGTCTCTTTTTTTTTGGTTTGTTTGCCAAAGTACTTTACACTATGGTGAATAATGATGAAATACAAAACTAATTATTAACAAACCTAGTTAGCTGATTATCCAAAGTGGACTACAGAACATTCAAATGCATGGGCTGAGGAAAAGCCAAATGCAGTGTTAATGTCAATGAATAATGACTATGAATTGCATAAGATAACCAAAATTAGTATTAAAATAATTAATCAAAATGGCTGCATGCTTATAATTTTCTGAAAAGCGGCCTCTTCTTTCCTTTACTTTGATTATATCAATAAAGATTGAAAAATGTTAGAGGACAGTAAATTTTTACAACAGAAATTTCAAAATATTCTACAACATTAGGGCCATTTTAACCAAATGAGAAGAAATGATTTTTCCCTAATTTTAAATTATTTAATCTTACTTTTATTTAAAAACTAAGATATATCACAACAGTAAGATATATCTGAATTTTTCCAAGGTTTTTCTAGCGACCGAGGTAGGTCTAACCCACAAAGTCTTCAGAATATAATGTGATTCAATCTGATATGATCCTGTAAGCCTGACTCAGTCTTGGAAGATAAGACAAAGTCAGTTAATAGGGGATAAGGACAGAGATGATTTACAGTAAAATAGCAGTTTTGTTGTACTTACATATGTATTTGTCTGGTTTTTAATTTCATTTCACATATTGCACCAATAAACTACCCTCTGGATATCACCCTCACAGTCCATAGACTAGGAAAGTAGTACATATATCTTAAGGCTTAAGCTTCAAACTCAGGTTCTACACAACCAAAACTGGGTAAGAAGAATGTTGCCCTGAATGGGAAGCATATAAAATAAACAAATTAGGAGAAATAAATTGGTATAGAAGAATAAATAAAAAAAATATCCTGTGACCCAATAACCAGAACATCTAAACCCACAGAAACTGTAGTGGGTTTCTGCCTGTTTATCTAATGTACACACTGAATCTTCAATTTGCTTATATAGTACATATAATATGTTCGAAGAAAGAGGCCAGTTAAGTACTTTGAGATGACTGGATACATACTTTACCAAGACTTAGTTAAAAAATTAGCTCCCCAAAGGGTTTTAGATTCCAGAAGCATTAAGAAAGCTAAAAATTTTTGAAGAACATTCAAAATGTTATTCTGAGACTGAATAAATAAGAAATGCCTGGCAGATGTCTCCACAAACTTTCCAGAACAATGTGCTGTCAACTCAAGGTAAATGATTATAATATTTTATCCAATTTTTAACAGTGGGAAAACCAAAATATGTCCCATAATGAGAAACAAGCTTACTTTGTTTATGATATTCTCCTTGAGCTCTGGTTTATCTTTAGGACAGTTAGGGTTTGCTTTATTTAGAGTTTAAGATTTATAAGCAGTTAGTGAAATATGCTTACAAAATTATTATTGATGAAGTATTGCTATTGCGCATTCATTTCAAAATGATACTTGTTTTTCTCTTATCCTACTGTGAAATGGAACCAAATGTCAGAATTTTGAATTTTTCATTATGTTGACTTTTCTTCATTATATTGCTTTTAATTGCTTAATGAAAGTACATGGAATTACACCAACAGGATTTTTTAACAGCTCAGACCCAAATGTTCCTAAGCTTTGCCCTAGTTTGATTTGCAGCCTTGTTAGCATCACGTAAATTAAGTGTCCTCTGCCTGATTAGGAGGCGAGGAGCTGAATATGCACTAATGGTTAATCATGGCTATAAGTCCTCCAGACTGAAATGTCTGCACCTATTTTTAATTAATAGGCTGCTTAATTATTTTTTTTTCCTCAAATGCAATGGACACCCACTTACTGAATTACTTGTCCATCTCTGACAAGATGGACGCCGAGTTTTTTCTTTATGGTCCTGGTCATCCACTCATACACTACACTAATTTCCATTAAGTTGTTTTTCTTTCTTTCTTTCTTTCTTTCTTTCTTTCTTACCAAGGAAGGTCAAAAAAGTTTTAAGACATAGAGAAAATGCTGGACAAAAATACTATGCTGACACAGGAAGGACTGACCCATCTGCAACCTGCATGCTGTGGTCCTGAGAGGGAACTGACCTCTCTAAGTTCTTTTACAGTACACAAAAATGCCTGGAATATTTTTTATACCACATAACTTCTTTTTTCTCTCTCATTTCTGAAGTATGCAGTAAATCTAAGCATATTTATTCATGTGGAGTATTTATGAGTGTTTTTGCTCATTTATATCCGCTTGCATACAGTCCTTAGAATTATTTGTTATTTCTAAGTCAGCTACAACATGCAAAATGCTTTTCAGTGTAAAAAATGTACAGTATTCCTTTCCTGGGAGGCTGTAAAGCAGGAAGTAACATATGAATAAATTGCAGCAAGGAGAAAGAAAATATGAGTAAATCATTATAGAGTGGCAAATTGATCAGGGAAGTGTAGGTAAAGAAGCTTAAAGCAGATCAAACCATAGAAAATCTTCTTGGTAATTTCTCTTGGATATAAGCATTAGTCCAAGTTTTGTCGTGTGTTATTTTAACCTTTATAAAATGGACTATTAATACAATCTTTCTGACTTCTAACTCACAGCATATTATCAAAAAACTCTGTCCTTTCCTTCAAACTTGTAAGAAAGACTGAACCTTACAAAACTTGGAAAAATCATGCCATGGAAATTATTTGGATAGAAAGGATAGTGAGGGGGTAGAAGGAATGTTGTTGCTAAGTTCCTGAAATGGAAGTTAATGATCCTAATAAGAGCAATGCTTTGTGCTCCTCATATGAGCATGTTCTGGCAGATGAGAAAAAAATTTGGATTCAAAGAAAATGGCAAGAGAAGAGGAAAGGAATATTGTGGGTCTAAATCAGCATGGGATGAATCAAAAGACAATTCATTTAAGTGTCTGACTCTCTGAGCTCTGCCAGGGACTTACAGAAGGGAAACAGCCATAACTTCATTTACAATGCCATAAGGATATATGCAGAGATTTATGAGAAAAAAATGAATGGGTCCCTTCCTCCAGCTTCAGGCCTTCTGAAATAGAGAGCTGGAGGGACTCATACTATCCCACTTGAGGCTCATAGTTTTGCCAGCTACATTAAGCAGTCTCCCTGAACTCCCTCAGTAGTCATGGAAGACAGGTAGTTTTCTGTAAAGCCAAGGCAACCTGTTTAAGTTCAGCACCCAGTTAACAGGAGTCTCAGAACTGTGTCTAACTTGGCCAAAGCTCCTGGTGGTAATATTTCTCCTCTGAACTGAAATGCAACAGATTTTATATTACTGGATATACAAACAGGCATTTTTGAAGCTGAAATCACAGGTCTTCACTACTAGGGTAAAAGAGTCAAACTAATGACCTGAGCATGACAAAACACACCACCAACACCTCTGGGGCTAGCAGCAACTAAAGGGTTTAGAGTTCTAAGGCATTCTAGGCTACAGAAACTATAAATAACGTAAAGAAATTAATTGTAAGAATGAATTGGAGGCAGTGATGTGAGGCACAATTACACACTGAAAAATGCATTAACACCACAACAACTCTGCCACTAGATCTTTTTCTGGGTGAGGTAAGCTTTGCAAATTACTTCAGAACAGAATGCCACAAGAAGTGTGATCTGAAAAATCAAGGTCTAGTAGCAGGCTACCTGCCAAATCAAAACTGCAGACCAGGTGCATGACAACCATAAATTCTACTTGTTTGTTAACAGGTGCCTGCCTGACGCCGTGCCGGGTCCTTCCAGCCGGCCCCGCACCCGGAGTGGGACGCGTCTCCCGAGCCGGCGGCGGCAGACGCGGCTCAGAGCGCTTTGCTCTGCGGCACGAAGGCCTTTAGACCCTGGGGACAAGGAATGAGAGGGAGGTCCTGGGTTTGTGATCCACAAGGGTTTGTTCTCCTGAGCAGCCAGGGACAGACTGGACACCCAGCACAGTGAGCAGCAGCTCAACAGCGGGGCAGGGCCAAGGGGCAGGTAACAAATTCTGACCAGCTGGGAGAGGATGTGGGGGAGAACAAGGAGGAGTTTCATACTCTAGGAATCAGTGGGAAAACAGTGGGAAGAAAACAAGTCACATGGACCAATGGGGCATCGTGGATTAGGGGAATCCCCAGGACCAGTTTCGACAGGGATTGGTCCAGGGAAAGATTGACTCAGAACATTCAGGAAAAAGTGGTTGGGGTACATACAACTGACAGCTCAGGGGGTGCAATCAACCATCAGGACAAAACCATTAACACAGAGAAACAGATACAGATCAGTGCATTAACAGTAAAACTGAAACAAATTACAACACCTGCCTTTAACTTGGGGGACCTAAATTAGCTGAAGCTATAGCATCCAACCTTAGTCTACTTCCCAGTAAACTGAATTAATCTCAGCTTCCAACTCTATTTTCAAGGGATAGATTGGGCCTTTGATTTGTGACATGCCTTCAAAAACTTTTATAGAATATAATAAAGCAGGCCCAGCAGAAGCTGAGAACCAATATATTAAAAACTATAGAGTCTGAATTCTAGTTTTGTGTTTTAATGGAGCTTTCATGAAGACCTGTGCCAGCAAAATTCCGATGCATGTGCCACATGTCATAATTACTTGTAATCTGCTTTGAAAGAACAGAGGATGATACATTTCCATTCTATTTTCAAGTGATCAAAACCTTGTGCCTGTGCCTTTGATCCATTTTGGATCTGTGTGTCCTGCCACTGCACAGGAGACAGCATGTATTTCCCCAGTAATAGCATGACAACAAACTCATTCCCAAGAAAAATACTAAGCTGGAAAGGAATACAAAAGAACTTTTAACATTTAAGATTAGAGCTGCAAAGAAATATTTCATAACCACAGTGTTGTTTAACATAAGGGGAAAGAATCTTCCCCCTTGTTTTATGTAAGGGGAACTAATTTCTTGCACTGTGTGCCTGAAGATGGTAATAGAGGTGCATAAATTGCTGCCATCTCCCCTTGCATGTAGTAACCACAGTGCACACTGCTTGAGTATGACCACAGCAGGGCAGACTGCTTTCTTTCCTCTCCTAGCATGGACTCCTGTGTGAGGACACCTGTCTCAGGGAGTACCAGATTTATTTATTATTATTTACTCTACCCAAGCAGCATCTGCACTAGTAGCCTGCACAAGATCAGCAACAGGCTGGGCATAGACTGGCAAAGACTGGTTAGTGCAGCACACAGTATCTGGCTTTGATTTGGGCAGTGCCTTAAATTTCATGGGTCAATTTTTATTTCTCTCTTTTTTTCCTTCTTCTTTGTAATAGCAATGGTCCTTTTCTCAAACACATTTATGACCCATGAATGCAATCTTTACAGCTCCTTCTCTTTACACCTCTCAGCATACTATACAGTATGCTGTACATACTATACAGCATTCATGACAGAATGACAGAAGCCTGTCTGCCCTCTGAAGACTGGCAGAAACTCCACCATTGTGGTGATGTGGTTTTTCTTATATGCCTTTTGTTGACTTTCAACTGTTTGCTCCAGTTTTCCCCCCAAGTGGTTGGTTTATCCTGTTTCTCCTCCCTTTCCCTTTTGTCCATCATACACCAAACCTGCCTACCTAGATGTCAATCCTCCCTGAACCCTGCCTCTCTTTCCAGAATGTCCCCTGCCAATCCTCCCATGAACCAACTCCCTGCCAGTCAACCCACCTATTTGGTTGTCAATCTATATTTATCCCTTCCCCAGTTCTGGAGGGTTCTGTGCTGCTCGATGCCCCATTGGGTGGCTCACACTGTACCCTCCCTCTGTGTCCTGCCCTTGGCCCCTGTTTAAGTCTCTTCTTGAACTCCTCTCCCACGCCCACTTAAAATCACAGGTTCAGCTATGGTCTGGGGTCTTCTGTCCCTGACTTCCTTAAGGAATAAACCCCCTTGAGAATCATACAGAAGGCTCCTCCCTGCTCTCGTGTCCTGGCCCTCAGCACTGATACACCTGGAGCTGTGGGGAGCAGAAGCAGCCCTCACAAACCACCCCCGAGTCCCTCAGGGGTCGGGGGGAGGGCACTCATGGCATTGGTGGGGACAAGGGGATAGCCAGGGTTTCCCATGGCAGTATCACACCACCATCACAGGCAATCTACTCTTGCATCACTGGTTTATATTGGAGTTTAGAAACTGCACCCTGTTCTGTAGCCATGAGGAATCCTGAAGGGTTATGTGCAATCTCTTACAAGCTATACCTCCTTTCATTAACATTACAGTGTTTGAATTTTCTCTTAACAGCCTTCTGCTGTTGATGGAGCATCTGTTAATCCCTCTCTATTCCAACCCTTTTTCATTTCCTAGTCTGTTGTTGCCCACCCCCTACTCAGGTAATGATTATTACAGTTATTACAGTTATTATTACATAGAGCTTCAGACTTTTCTTTATTGAATAGAACTGTTTTGCATATATCATCATCTAAGTCATTGGTTCTGAAGAGATAAAGATGAAGAAGTCCAAGTGTATGACATCTACTTTCTTTTGAGTCACATTACAGGGTTTTACTAATGAAAAATCCATATAGATTGTTAGTCTCTGTTTCCTTTGCAGATGACCATGAATAGCTTTGTTATGTGGTCCAGTATTTCCTACGAATGTAACTGAAGCAGAAAACCTGTAATTCCACATGTTGTTTTCCTGACTTCTGAATACCAGTGCCATTTTCCCCCTCTCTTCATATACTTTTTTTTTTTTTTTTAACATGTGGTTGCTAATGGCTGGTAAATTGTATTTGGTGGCTCTTTGGTAATGACAGATGAAATTTACCAGTTCTTCATAATGTGAAAGTATTTAAGATGTTCTATTCCCACTTAAAGTTGAGAATTTTTCTCTGTTGATGTCATTAATTGTGAAAACATTACTTGTTAGCGAAAACTAGTGCAAAAAGTATTAAAAGTTACATTCTCCTTTATCTAACCCTCACTAATAAATCTGACCCTCTGCAAGGCAGCAGGCCTTTTTTTCCTTCTCTTTCCCCACGTA
Organism: Cisticola juncidis; assembly: GCA_013400215.1. Lineage (NCBI taxonomy): Eukaryota > Metazoa > Chordata > Aves > Passeriformes > Cisticolidae > Cisticola > Cisticola juncidis. Next base: position 441,001 of record VXBR01008903.1, read on the forward strand.
TAAATGTCAATATGGTTTTCTGTTTTACCTGATGGTGATCACTTACTCCACACTATTTATTTCTTGACTTTTTCCTATTTGTTTGAATTGCATATTTCCTCTGGTCCTCATATTCAGCAGATGAAGTCACCAGATATCCCAAGTTCTGTTTTCTTCTGCAAATTGCTGTTGTGAATCTTAAAGTCTCTGAGCAGTGCAGATACTTTTGTGTGTCACCAAGGCTAGAGGTTCTGCTGTCACCATCACAGCATAAGTGTGATCTAACAGCTTTCCTCTAACTTGATCCTAATTTTAACAGATGGCTTTCCCATTAATCTCTAACCTTTGGTGGCTATGTTGTTGTTACCATGCTGTGTGTGGAATGGAAACTCTTATTCATTCTGGCTTCAGAGAGAACAACAATTTTATTTTTTAAACCATTGGGAGTATAGGAAACAACTGGAATCTGCAGCATACCTAGGATGAGTCAATTTTAACAAACTTAAGATGTGTCTGTTACACTTCTTTAACATAATTCAAAACACAGGCACCTCCCCATATAGGGACACACCCTGTCTCAAAGTGCCACTGGGATTTAGGCACAGAAATAATTCTGGAAATCTGGACTCTTGATATTTTGCCACTCAGTGGGCACAGTACATTAAAATATTGATAAAATATCCCTTTACTTTGTGCAGTAGCACATACGCACCAAACCTCACACTACCAGCAATATTTTTTGGCAAACTGTACTATTAATGAAAATTAAATTAGGCTGCATGACATTAAGCCACTTGGGATTTCTCCAGGGCATCAATTTAGCAACATGTGCTTTCAATCTCTATATGTTCTGTTCCCTTGGAAACAAACAAACAAAAAAAACCCCAAAAAACCAACAACCCAAACCAAATCCCAATAAATTAAACATAAGCCGCAGCTTTTGTGTGTGTGTGTGTGCAGAAGTCAGGGTTAATTTTCTTTTTGACAATCAAGGGCTTGCCTTAATTTCAAATATTATGCTTGTACTTTTCTCAGTGACAATGAGGAGAATCAGGAGTGTGCAGACTATTCCCTGTCTGCTACCGAGGCCAACATATATTGCTCTTTGTTTATCTCTTCCTTTTTTCTGCTGCCCTGTATGCCTTTTCCTTACTCCTCCAAGTGCATAAGTCTCATGCTCACCTTTCTTTCCCCCCACACGTATGGATATTTCTGCTCAGAGGACAAATGCATTGGGACCTCAGTCTCAAGAGAAAACCAGGTCTTATCTAGCAGAGATTTGAGGTTTCTGGCCACACAGCTGTGGCAAGCCTAGACTCCTGTGAAAATAGGCAACTGGATCCAGATGGGGTCCAGATGTGCTAGTGTGCTGAGGCATCCGAGGCAGTAATCCAGTGGACAAGAGTGTTAGTCCAGGTGCCGTGTCGGGCTGACACTGCCAGACTGTATTTGGACACGGGATGGCTTATGTCAGCCTGTGCAGCTGTCTCCAGTACATCCAGTTTTGGGGTCAGTGACAGAAAACGTCTCCACGTGTGTCAGTGTTGTGGTATTAAATGATGCTAAACTGGGTCATGCTAGTCCCAAACTGTGATTCCTCACCCATACATTCAGATGGAAGCTCAGTTTTCTTGGTGCCTCAGTTTGTGAACTTTTATGTCCATTCCCTGATCATGTCCTTCATGACTTTCAAATAACAGATATCTCAAAACTACCACCATATAAAAATAAAGAAAATCTAGGAAACGTGACAGTTTCTCTAGAGGCTAGATTGATTAGTTATTAGAATAATTTCCAGTAAAAGGAAAAAAAAAATGAAGCACTAAAGGCTTTTTCTTTTTCCCACAAAACCTGAGAATAACTGGAAGAAAGAGGGTAAAGGAAAAAAGAGGCTGTTATCTGCAGACTGTGAAAGTTCATGTTTGGGGCTGGGACAGGGGACTGGCAGCAGCAAAGAGACTTATGGCATGGCATCACTGATGGGGTTGTGTACATCTCTGAGGTAAACACACAGAAAAACAAGCTAATCAAAAAAGGAAAATATCCCGGAGCAAGGGAAGAAATTAAGGAGAAAGAATTGTGAAAGCCTGTGATTTTCTCATTATTCTTGTTATTTTATGTCTTTTTTTTTTATTGCCCTTCAGTTCTTCGAAATGTAAGATTTAAATAGTTGCAAATAAATGGAACTCTGTTCTATTCTCCCTCCAAAACAACTCAAAATCTGAAAGACCATATAAACATAAGCCTCATTTAGATGGTTTTGAAGTGCCATGTTTTTTAAACTAATTTCATTACAGAGAAGGAGATGGTGGGCTGGCACATGAACTCTGACTCCTTTATTCATAAAAACTAGTGCCTCAGAAATGGAAGTGCTCATAATAATGAGAACTTGCACACACAGACATACGTGTGCATGCACATCTGGAAGGTGCTGAGAAAGTGAAACAGTGATAACAAAAGGGGATGAGAACAGAAGAAATGAAGGATCCTCTTTTAACAGACTTTTAGAGAAAAATTATTTAATCTCACACTTACTTCTAAATTAGGGGTGATTTGGCTGTCTCATGCAATGCAACCTCCAAAAAATGTTTCCAGAATGTAGATGATGAAGTCAAACCACAATTATGGGTACCGCCCCTCAACATTTCTGTGTTGAGGCAATTTTATTTTGATAAACCTGTTGGGTAATTTGTAACCTTTTGTCTGTGTTATCTTCAAAAGTGTCTTTATTTCACATTTTGTTTTAGTAGTTAAGAAGACTGTAGCACTTTTTAAGTCTCTATGACTTTATTTTACTTTTAGGAACATATCCTTATTAATCAAAATCATCTGTTTGGCTTACAGTCTGTTTTCTTTGCAGAAGTGTTTTTGGAAGCTTAACAGTGTAATTCCAGGGATGATATCGGCCCCAATGCTTTAGAATCTGGGCCTACAGAGGGACTTTATATAGCTTTTTTTGGAGGAAGAAGAGAAAATCAAATTCTCTGCCAAATTCAGACCCTGATTCTGTAAACTGCCTCCATTATCTAAGGTTCTGCCTAACTAAGCATGTGCACTCTAACACAACTACTAAATACTTGAATTTGTTAAACGTTGAGGCCCACAGAAGACCATACTAGCTCAGGACTCAGGGATAGAAGGACTCTGAGTCTGTGCACCAAGTATGGCAGGTCTGATGTGGCACTGGACTGCAGCTCAGAGACCACACCCCATGTGCCATGCACTTCCTCATATGGCTTCCTTCAGACGAAGAAGAGGCAATGAAAAGAAGAGGAAGTTGACTACACAGGCAGAAGAGTCTTGTTAAAATGTTGTGGTAGCCAAGAAATGTGCTAGTGTTGTTTGCAATGCTGGGTAACATTCATTTTACCTGAGGGAGCTGGGCGTATTCAGCCTGGAGAAAAGGAGGCTCTGGGGAGACCTTATCACTCTCTGTAGAGAAAATGTCTGAAGAGAGGCAGTATCCAGGGGGAGATCAACCCCTTCTCCCAGGTAACGAGACAAATGACAAGAGAAAACAACCTCAAGTGGCACCACAATTGATATCATGAAAAATGTTTTCACTGAAAGCATTGTCAAGCACTGGAACAGGCTCCCCAGGCAACTGGTGGAATCACCATTCCTGAAGCTCTATAACAGAAGTTTAAGCCTGGCACTTGGGGACGTGGTTTAGAATTGGACTTGGCAGTGCTGAGTTTTTGGTTGGATGTGCTGATCTTAGAAATCTTTTCCAAGACAAATTATTCTGTGAATCTATGAAATAAAAAGCTTTTGATGTTATAAGTCTTAGTGAATATGTTCTATCAATACACTGCCCATCCAGCTGTAAGAAGTGAGTCCAAGCACTGATGTTTTTAACACTATCTTTTGACTTTGTGCTGAAAAAAAGACGTCTACATCCAAGGATAACTGTAGACATGCTTGTAATAGTAAAAAAGACCAGGCTTGCAGCCCAGCCTGAGTACAGCTATACTTCCCTCTGCTTCAATGGGACTTAGACACTCAAATAGTAACGTGAAAGAAGTCAAGTTTTCAAAAGCATTTCTGGGAAATCCCAAAGAAGATATATCTCAGAGAACAGAGATAGACTTTTTAAAGAATAGAAAGTAAAACTAGAGTAAAGTAATCACAGAAGAATATGAATTTTTTAGCTTAAAGCCCTAAAGCAAACTGTTAATTTGAAATGGAGATATTTTAGTGTGAAAGAGAAATACAAGAGCAATAAATGCTATAAATATTCTACCCTGTACACCATGCTGTCAAATAAAAACCAGAAAAATGAAGGGCATTGTCTGGTTCCAACTGCTGACTCTACTTCTTTTGGAATCAAACAAAATATAATTTGTTGATATATAACAGGCCATGTGTGACAGCGGCATGATTTTAAAAGTGACTTACTTTTATGAAAGAAACATGAGAGTGAAAAAGGCAGAGCAGACTCAGTGTTTAGTTTAACGTTTGAGAAGAAAAGAATTGAAAAAAATATTGAGAGGAAGTGCAAAATGCTAGACAAAAAGAAAGGTACAGTAAAGGCACAAGAAAATATATCAGAGAGCAAAATATTTCAGATGTCATTCTAGTAAAAGCTCTAAGTTTACAGGAAATGAGGTATATTTTCCAAAAGGAAAATATATTTTCCAAAAGGAAAATATGATTTGTTGACACATACTCACTCTGGACTGGTAGGAAAGTTGGTATTTTTTGATGAAAACTAAGTGTTTTACACGAAGTTTCTGTCTTATATACTTTTATATGGAGAACTACAAAAACAGTGTGTTGTGAGTGACTCCAATGTCTTAATTTTTTTTCATTCTCCCTTCAGTTTTGATAGCTGAAACGTGTTTTATATAAATGCTTTTTGTTAGTTAACATCTGATTAATGAAATCAGTCTTTTCAGAAACCTGAATGATTCCCAAATACAATTCAGAATATTCTGAATGAAAATGCAGAGTTTTCACTGCTACCTGTAAGTTTGGGCTGTAACTCAGCACTATAAAGACAATTTGCTGAAGCTGCACAACTGCTGCAGCAACAATGACCCATCTTCTTCCTTACCATAAATCATAAAACCAGAGTAAGCCAGCTGCTGCTGGCATGTCTATGAGAGGGGCACAGAGAGGAGATTACTTAGGGAACCAGGGCATCTCTCCAGAAAGCAAACTACTGCCTTATTCTCTTGGCAAAAAGGCCTCATTCATGCCACAGTCATGCTTGAGTTTGCTCACACCATTAAAACACCTTTAGCCAGCTTTTGTCCTGCCCTGATGTGTCAGCTGCAGAGATGGTATCTCTGTGTAAGTGATCAGGCATGTATTCAACTTTGGTGTCTACCACGTTGTCTGCTGGGGTGGCTGGATGGATAATTTCCCATTTCAGAGAATAGCTGAGAGCTTACTCAACAGAATAAATGTAAGTGTCCACTCCATGGAGAATGAAATTACTTTCTGGACTGCACTGACTCTGTTTACCAGATATCCTTGGATTGCACGGGAAGCTTGGACAACTTAGCTAACCTAAATATCTGCTTAGGTGTAGACACAAATAAATTGATGAGATTTACTTTACCCAAACTTTCCTTTAAATGACTACATAAAATATATAATCTGTAGAATTTGTTCATGTTTCTACAGTTTGCCATAGGGTTGCCCACTGAACATCTTATACCACGGTTTTAAAAGCTCTTTAAAGCTTTTTGTTTTTTGACAAAAGTCTTATAAAATACTCATTTGAATCTTTCATCCTTATCTAAACCATCATACAGATATGTTCATGAACTTCATCACAATAAATTATGGAGTTACTCTATTTTGAAAGTATCCCTTTTAAGGTTTTACAAGCATGAGCCATATTTAATATTGGAAGATACAATTGTTTTTTTGTTCATTTGAGATTATGTACCATTAAAATCTGTTTGCAAGACAATTATGCATTATGAGTTGTGATTTCATTTACATGATGCTTATTTGAAACTGAAGGGTGTGAAATCTTATGCAGGACCATTGCTGGTTTTTCTGCAGTCTTGTGAATTGTCTTCCATCCTGTGCTTCATTCTAAACTGAGCAGCCTCTGGGGAACAGTGCAGACTACTACTTTGTGTTGTCACCTAGTGTGCTGACAGGATGAAGAAAAGTGTTTGGCACAGCCTTTCATTGGTAATATATACTGATAGACATGAGTGTGTCTCAGTCAAGCTGTTCAACATTTAAATGTGTAATTGCATATAATCACTATCCATATTAGGGTTGACAGTTTATGGTCTTTTTATAGTAACCTTTATACTTTTGCTCATCAATCACTTTTCGTTTTTCTGGTAGTTCATACTGCAGCGGTAATGGGACATTTGACTCAATACCCCCCCTTTTTCCCCCTCATATCCAAAATATGATATTCCATCAAAAAGTTAAAGTATCTTTTCATTTTTGTGGTCTTACCTGCTCATACCTGACAATATAGGAGCTCAGCTCAAGCAGAGAATTACCGCATGTGTGAGGAGGGACTGTGGTGGTGTGGATGGTTGAATTTTCCCTACTTATTATGTTAAACCCTGGTTGGACCCTCCAGAGAAAGCTGGACAGTGTAAGCAGGCGAAAGCAGGTGCTTTGAAGGACTGTGACAAGTAAAAGAAGGACAGACGAGGGAGAAGATTTGAAGAGAGACTTAAGGAAGAGAGAGAGGGAGCTGAAAGAAGGATAATAAAGAAAGGGTTGTTGGGATAGGGAAGAGCTGAAGGACATGTGGGTGGATTACCAAACGGGGTGGATTTGGGTTGGAAGGGATTGAAAAAAGTTAAAAGAATGGTGGGTCCAAAGTTGTATGTTCCATATACCACTGTAGGTTCCATGGGTCCCATCCCCTCATTGAAATTCATAAGTTGATACATCCTCCCTACAAGTCTCTATTTTTAGCCCACTTCAGTTACATGTTACTTTTCCCCTCTTTCCCGCCACAGTGTCTTCCCTCCCCTACTCCCCAATTGGCCCAAAGATTGTAACCCCTCCCCTTGTCTCCCTAGTGATACGTTCTGATTGGTGGCCACAAAGAGGAACTCCCATTTCCCCTCCCCTTCCCCGAGATTTTATAAGCCCTTGTATCCCTTTGTTCTGGGTCCAGTCCGACCTGGCCCCGACAGTGTTGGTGAAGATTAAAGTTACTGTTTAACTGTCTGGCTGACTGGGCCCTCCTTTCTTCCTCCCTGCGCTGTCGTTTGATACATCTTGTCACCCTTTAGCCTTCTCCCAGGGAAAAGGATCCACAAGGGCTGACTCCTCACTGAGTGCTGAGGAGCAGCTCAGACTCACGCTTGCTCCGGTGCCTGGGCTGGCTCGGGGTGAAGCCGAGGGGCTTCGGTTTTGGCACCGCGACAAGGGACTGCCAGTGGGGAAATAAGTGTTTATGGGATGCATGTTGAACACATTTAGTTGGTTCCGTGGTTGGAGTATACATATTTGATTTGATCTTTTCTATGGTCTTGTCTAATCTGGATATTGTCCAGTTATTTTTGTGTTTTTGTCTTTGAAGCACAAAATCACCTAATGGAATAAGGTAAGAAAACGTGAATGCAGGGGAAACTGCATTTGCTCCATTGTCTTAATAAAGAAGAGAATAAATATATCCCATAAATATTTGGACCTTAAGGTCCAAATAAGCAGATCTATCTGTGAGAAAAGAAAGATCCTAAAGATCCTGTCAATGAGACATTTTTATAAAGTTCCGCTTAAGTGTATTTCTATGAAAGAGAGTTGTGGGAATGAGCTGGTTGGGATGGATGGCAAGGCTGCTCCACCTTGCTATGAAAGCATCAACTTGAGGCTCTGGGAGTCAAGCATGAGGTTGAGAGGTTGACACAGAAGGTGTAGTGAGCAGAAGTTAAGGGCACAAAGGTTCTTGGGAAGTTAATATGTTATTAACATATAATAAGTTAAGAGTTACCTTACAGAGACAAAGTTCCAGAATATTCCTCAGTTCTCTTTCTCCATTAGTCTACGTTTGATGCAGTGTTTTTGCATATTCTAACTCCCATTTTCTGGTTGGACTCTCACCCTCAGACCTGCCCGCAAACTTACCTTATATATATCCCAGTTCTTACCCTGGGGTGCCTTCTCAGGTTGATCCTATGAAGAGTGTTTGCCTTCCCCAGTTTTTTGTTTTCATATATTAAAATACTTCTGCTTTTCAGACAACCCAGTGCCTGTCCTTTAACTCGGCACTGACTCGACCCCAAGATCGTGATACCCAGACTGTGATAGACAGTGATGAAAAAAATAAATAGGAAACCCCAGCCCGGACCAGAGCAGATAAAATATGGCTGGATAAAATATCCAGGAGATAAACTGTATTCAGCTTCCATCTGTGTCAGAAAAGATATTAAAAACTTAAACCTGCATGCAAGGTGATGTTACTCATTGAGTAAGATGAAAGGGAGCGGGAACAGATGACTTCAGATATCCCATACTAAGTACATCCAACAAGTCCTCTAACCCCAGCCCTGACTCTAGGGAAGTTTCAGTCACTGCTTAGTATCTGGGTAATAAGTAAGGCTGGATTAGGGAATGAATATGTCCCTCAAGCATTTTTCTCAGCTGGACTAAATACCTATTTTTTAGACTCTGTGCAATGCCTGTCACTGAATTATGATAAAGGTGATGCAACAAACAACATGAATAAACTTAGTTCCTGTGCTGAGCAAACTGGGGTGCATTTATAGTAAACTGCAGAAAGAAAAGCTAGGGTGAAATAGCTTGTTCAGTACATCAGTAAAAGAGATTGAAATTGGTTCTTGACTTCATACTCTCCAATAATCCACTGTCAGCTGGGCTGAACTGCAGCACCATTATTGGGTCAATTTATCCAACACTCTTTTCTTTTAGATTCGTGAATCTGAGTGAACCTCAATCCCAAAATCATATTTTCACTCTTTTCACTCCAGAATTAGGATTTTAAACACAGTGCTACCAGAAATAAATGAGCCCGCATAGATTTTAATCGAATTACAAAGGAACAGAGCTAGCAAAACACGAATTTAAGACTTCATTTCAGTGTGGTGTTGGTGGAACCGGTGGGATTTGTCAATCACATCAGGCTGGTCGTGGACGAATTTTTGGTGGAAGGATGGTGACATCTAGTGGTGCTGCTCTTCTCACAGCTCTTTACATTTTGATGCATGACATCAGTAGGTACGGCGATATAATATTAGGTAATTCATTCTCCTGAAAGCTTTAATACTCTAGGCAGCATCAGCTTTTTATCAGTGTCTGCCTCTGAAAATTTCAAACATAATTGCCCCTTTTGTTGTTATATTGGAAAACAAGAATTCTCATAAAGGAGTGATTCAACAATCTGCAAATAAATCTGTATCGTAAAATATTGCTGTAAAAACTTCGAGTTTTCTTTCAAAATTCATGAATTAAGTTCAAGAGTTACTTTGTCTCAGAATGCCATGATAGGCTCTGTTTCAGTAGAGACTTAGAGAGTGATCCAGTGTGTGGCTTAATCCCCACATTAAAAAAAGAAATTTTAAAGAAGCAAATCACACTTTAGGTGCTTTTTGCTCTCTGCCTGGTTAATTATTATAGTCTAGAGGTCTAACTGCAACAGTTGGGATTAGGTAAAAGAAGTAATATTATAACAACAACTATAAAAAAGACCTTAATAAAGTCCAATCTGCTCAGTCATTGAAAAACCTGTTAGAAATGTGTCTTAGAAATTTGGAAAATGAAAATGAAAGTTAAGAGATTACTGTAGAGTACCCAAAGTATTATCTATAACAGAAGTCTGAACAGCACCAGTGTTTATTTGCTCAAACATATGAATTATTGACCTGCCATGATGTGCTTGAGGTGGCTACTGGGCATGGGCAGAGGACATTCCCAATGAGCTGTACAGGCCCCTTGGTTTGGGAGTGAGAACAGGTTCACCGATGGAGGTACCCTCTCCTGTGCTAGATGCTTTACTACAACATATGTGACCTGTTATTCTAATGTGACAGGTATCAGTGAGATGCTCTCCAGCTCTTAGCTGCCAACAGGAAAAAAGACCAGCCTTGTAGAACAGGAAGCTTTTACAGGGGTTTGGGGGGAATAAAAAAGAAAAAATTGTTTATGACCTTTGGAAGAAGGAGCAGACAACTTAGGAACAGTACAAGGATGTCATGAGGTCATGCAGAAAGACAATTACAAAGGTGAGGCCCATCTAGAACTCCATCTGGCCAGCACAGCAAAAGATAACAAATATGTTTTAACAAAAAATCAGTAACAAAAAGAAGACCGAGGAGAGTCTCCGTGCTGTTTTTTTTGGATGAAGAAGGAAACATTGTCACAAAGGATGAGAAAAAAGCCTTTTTTTTGCCTCAATCCTTAACAGAAATACCAGTTATCCTCAGGGTACCCAGTGCCCTGAACTGGTAGACAGAGATGTGGAGCTGGATAAATCTCCAGTAATCCAAAAGGAAATAATCAGCAACTTGCCCTGCTACCTAGATAAGTATATCATATTGGGTGGGGTCCACCTGAGGATTTTTATAGAGCTGAAGAAGAGTTTGCTCTTTCCATAATTTGCCACCAGTCCTGGTTAATCAGGGAGGTCCTTGACGAATGGTGGTTGGCAAATGGTACACCCACCTGCAAGAAGGGCAGGAAGATCTGGAGAAAAAGAGGCTGGTCAGTCTGCCCCAATGCCTGGCAAGGTTCTGGAGCACATCATCCTGAGGGCAACTTCATATGGTGTGTAAAGGAAAATCAGGGAATCAGGCCCAGCCAAATAGGTTTATGAAAGGCAGATCGTGCTTGAGCAGTTTGATCTCCCCCTAAGACAGCGTGACCAGCTGAGTTTATGAGGGAGAGACTGTGGATATTGTTTACTTTGACTTCTGTAAAACCACTGACACCATTTCCCCCAGTTCTTGAAATTCCACCTTCATGACATCTTTCATGAACAAACACCACCTCTGTTGTACCATACTGTATTATTTATAAACATTATTTTTATTTTGCAACACTTGTGTTCTCCATCCAGTTCTTCATTATCATAGCCAAATCTACTCATTGCTCTCCCGTTTGCATGATATCTTGAACACTATAGCTGGTTCCACAGATTTTCTCATAAAAGCATATGTTTTTCACCAGCTGGATATTGTAATTGTGCAAATGATGAGTGCTCTTACTGCAAATGTTCAGCTTAACTATCACATCAGCATCTAAACAGCTTTACACTTTTCAAAATGACAGCATAATATTTTCTGCAGTCAATCAATTTGTTTGTTTCAGAAAGCCTTTCTGACTGATTTCACAATAAATATTTTTCATTTAGCTCTAAGTATCTCAGAGTTGAGGTTAAAATTACATGAATTTTCTGCACATAAAAAGCAGACCTTGGAAAAACTGTATCCAGGGGCCTGAAACAGCCCACATGGAATGCTCACTAGATAGATTTTCCTCAAAATGCACAGGGAATATGTGAGGTATTTCTTTGTAACTGAAACAATAGCATGAAATACTATGTAAAACTGACTAAGAATTCCAATTTTCCCACAGGATTTCTGGGTTTGTTTTTTTTTTAGCTAATGGGCATCAAGGTAGTGAAACTAAGCCTTGTCAAAGAATGTCTTCAAGATAAGCTTTTATCTATACAGCAGTATGAAGCCAGAGTGGTCTTAAATGTCATCACCATTCTGAACTGCGCTGCTATAATGGTGTGTAAAGCCACAGCAGGAAGAAAGTGCCTGTGCAACTTTGAATTCCCAATTGGTAGGCTCGTTGGGACTTTCGTTAAATTTGTCTGGACTCTAGCCTTTCACATGAGAACTAGAAAGTGGACCAACTTTGAAGTTATTTCTTTTAACTTGTTTTCCTAATTAAAATGAAGCTTGGCCAGAAACATATCCTTCCCCCGCCATCTTCCTCTCTTCCCCCATTCTTATTTCCATAGTCCTGTAACAAAGCTGCTCTGATTTTGCTTTAAATGGAGATGAGGGCTGGTTGTAGCTGGTGGTGGGTGTGTGGTATGATCTTTGATCTATAGAGGAACATAGACAACTTTAGTCCACAAGGAATTTGTCTGAGGAACTACATTAAAATAGCAGTTGAAACATAATGCAAACCTAATTCTAATTGATGCTGTTTGGAGCACTGTGCAGTTCTAGAAGTACTTTGACTTTGAAGGATGAATAATGGAAGACTTCGTTCTGTGAAATGCATTTTATGTTCCTACATAAATATTTGGAAATCTTGTAAGAAATATGCTTTTATCCACAGATATCAATTAGTGAAGATGATAATGACCTTTTCCTACTGCATGTATCTATGCTATGAGTTGCTTTATGTTATCATCTGGCAGCTGTTGTAACAAATAATCTACTTTAAAATAATCTAAAGGCATAAGTCATATGTTGTGGTTTGTTTTCCTCTTGTCACACAGTTTGTTGCTGCTTTCCCCTTCCCAAATGGGTTTGTCAAGTTTGTACCACCCTCCCCATGTCCATCCTCCTTGACCACTCCCTCCCTCTCGAGAAGTTTTCATGTCAATTCTCCTCTACCCTCCCTGACCCCCTGTCAGTCACTTGATCCCCCTTCCCCTTCTTCTAGAAGGTTTGAGGAGAGCCGTCGAGTGATAGGCTGAGGGTCAGAGAGCCCTCCCATAACTCCCTTAGGATTCTCTGATTGTCAGTCATGCATCCTGTCTACTCCCCTGTTGTTTCCTGTTGGCAGAAGGACTGTTCCCCTCCCTTGTAACCTCCCCCCTATAAAAGGGCCTGTTCGTTTCTAGTCAGAGCTCTTTAGAGCTTGTATCCACTGGGTCTTGGAGCTCCTTGGAACTCTAATAAGGAGTTGCATTACTATACCTCTGGAGAGTCAACTCTCTTCCTCTGCCTTCTCCAGACCAAGTCCTTCCGTGACATGGGGTAACACCCATAGCCACCCCTCGGTACCCAGGGCACTGAGGAGAGTCCCCTGGCGACTGCAGTGCCTGGAGCTAGCTAGGGTGACCGACAGAGGCAATTGTCAGTCATGAAATCATGATCATATCAATACTTAAGACTGTGTCTACTGCAGTATGTGGAGTTTTATATGGGGCACACAGCCCACTGATGTTACCTGTAATATATGACGTAATTTGTGTTCATGCAATATAAATGTATAAGCATCCATGTTCATGTAATATGATGTATCTATGGTATAGTTCAGCCGTGTTTTAGAAGGAATACAGTAGCAGTCACTCGGGCTTGGAAATAAAGTGAAATGATAAGGAATTGTGAACGCCCTTGCTCGAATCTCGACAATGACCGACAATTACCACTTGATATGGATCTAGACTTCATCATCTGGGTGTGCATCCCAATATGATTCCCAGAAATCCAATCAAGTATTCATCTCTTCTCGAAAATCCAATCAAGTGTCTGGCAGTGAGGACAGAATTACATGAATATGGAAAAGGAGTCAAAAAGGACAAAGAAATATGAAGCAATGCCCTGTCCGACCAAAACCTGTATATAAACTGAACCTGGGATTCCAATTGTGAACAGGGTGCTCCGATGCGATGGAGGCAGGAGCTAGGTTCACACAATGCTGACCCTGGGCTCGACACTGACTTTGCTTGTGGCTTTTTCGTTTTGCAAATTTTGTTTCCAAATTTTATTTTGTAAGTTATCAATAAAATTCATTTTTATTGATTTGATTGGCTACGTATTTATAACATTACCCAAGCTGAAAAAGGCAGCAAAGAAAACAAAAAATTTCAAAACATAGAAATTTCATCTGAAGCAGGCATGAAGAAGCTGTCATCCTCTCGTTAGGCATTACGTCAGCCACAGTGAGATACTGTAAGTATGGATATGACACTGTCTCTCCACTATGTGATCCCTGTGATCCCATTTGGGTTGTGTCTTCTGGTGAAGATTACTGAGGAAGTGTGTGCACTTGAGCAGCCTCTACACTTGCATAAAGGAGATACGGAGCCTGCCAGTAATTAATGTCTCTGCAGTCTCATTTCTGAGTACATTTAGTGGACACTCTCTCATTTCTATGTTTCAGAAAGAGAATATGTATTCCATCCCTTCCTAGGGACTAGTTTCAATAAGATGAACTGTGCTACTTTCTGGTGTCTTGGTTTGGAAAGACAAGTATCTGTCAGGGAAAGCTGGAGTTTCTCTTGGAATGGAGAATATAAAAACCCCCTCCTCCAAATTATTACAATTTTGCAATTAGGATCTTTCAGGCAAAAATATGGGAATAGGTATAATAGTTGTTTACTAGGAATATAAAAAAAAATACAGATGCAGTAGTACAAAAAACAAACAAGCAAACAAACAAAGGTCCTAGAAAACCCTGACAGCGTCAGAGATATGACCTGACACCCTGCTGTCAGGGTGTTGGAAGCAGTCCAAACAAGTCTTCCTGGAGTAACAGATGTTGTTTTGTGGAGTACAGATGATCCTGTATGTGGCAGTGCATTGATTTGGTTTATTGTTCTCTGTATTAATTCAGTTCTCTGTACCAGTTCAGTTTCATGTACCCCTACCCCCTAATTAGTATTCCTTTGTCTCCCTCACAAGAGTTATTTTTAGCTCACACCTGCCTATGTTATGTAACTATCAGTTAATTGTCAATCTTTCTTCCCGCCTTTGTAAATCCCCTCCTACCCTTTCCTGATTAGTCCATGTTATGTTTCTCCTCCTCTGAGTCTTCTCAGTAACTAGCCCTGGTTGGCTGGGAACAGCTAACCACTCCCTCTACTCCTTCTCCTTGTAGGTGGATAAAACCTGTTGACAACTATTACTCCACGGCCAGTTGTGAGCTGAGGAGGTGGTTCTAATAAACCCCTCTGTTTGCACATAACTGTCTCCCTCTTTCTAGTCCTCCGTTTGGTCGCGTCCACACCGCTTTGCTAGCTCCTTTCAGGAAGCAAGGACCCACAGGAGTCAGTCCTGCTTGTCAGCTTGCAGGCTGACCCTCAACAACGATGTCTCCAGTGCCTGGGCTGGCCCGTGGCACGGACAGAGGTCCTTTTAGCAGGCACGGAGATACCTGTAAAAAAAACTGGTGCTGGTGTAATGGGTCCAGTCTTCCCCCGAGGATTCAGTGTGAACCAGCTGCATTAATGTTGGGGATTGCAGGTTTTATGGTGGTGGAAAGGCTTTGGCTCCTCCCACTGGGTGCAGCATCTCCCAGTGGAATGAGGTAATGGTATCAGTCATGTGAGAAGCCTTAAATGGCCCATTCACAGGTGATGTCCCTCGGAGGAGGATGGGTGCAGGTGGAGGATGGGTGCAGAAGTAGTATGGATGGAGCAGGAGAGAAGAACAATATCTCCCAATGGGTTTCAACAGATGAAAATAGAAAACACATTTTGGGTTAAATTTTTCAACCCAAGACACCTGGACTTCAAACTGACCCTTCCCAATAACCTTCCTGTTAGAACTAAGGCACTTTTTTTTCCAGTTTCAATTTTACAGATTTAAGGCTGTGACATTCACTTTAGCATTGGTTCTGAAAATTTTAGGCAGGATAAGCTTCCTAATCCAAGCTCTTTTTAAGCATCCATTTAACCACTAAAAAGATGGTCTGCGTTTATAGATTTAGAATAATTTGAATATTGCAGGTTTTCTTGGTGAAGAAGGAACATAGATAATTTTTGAACTGCCAATTTGCTTCTTCAAACTAAGAGACCCACAGCTGCGTAATACATTGCAGTCAAAAGCTTATGACAAAGCTGGCAGTAAAGTATGCAAGTACCTTTAACTAGACTCTGTTGGGATATTTTATCCAAGCCCTTGCTGCTCCTACCTCCAGATGAATGATACCAGAATATATGCCAACAACATAAAATTAAACTGTGACAAAAATGTCAGTAGTTGAGGGATATTAAATACAGGTTAAAGTGTAGCACTGGTTCTTGACATCTCTTATCTAATGTTACAGTTGGTGTCAACCCTTGAATTAGAGAAAAAATGGTTCTCTAAACATTCACTTACTTCATCACTTATATTTAGTTTCTCTATTGAACTTCTTGAGGGTTTAAAATACCCCAAGCAAAAGTTGCTCACAGTATCATATGCCTGCAAGGAAGGAAATTCTGATTTGACAACATGATGAAAAATGTTTTTAACAGTGGTAAAATGTTAGTAATCCTGGTGTGGATAAAACAGTCCTTTGTATGAATAAATGGGTTCAGTATGGTCACATAGACCTGAGACAAATGGAGAACTGGAGGAAATGCAAGAAAGGGCTGTTAAGATGATCAGGGAAATGGAAATCTGCCTGTGTGAGAAGAGTTTGTTAAGTCTCTGTCAATAAAGACTGAGAGGTGATATGACTGGTCTCCATCAATATTTTAGAAGGTCAACACTGAAGAGAACAAAAAGCTCATTAAACTAAAGGATGATGTTGGCACAATGCAAAAAAAAACCAGTTATAAACTGACCATGAATATATTTAAGGATGAAATGAGAAGAATATTTCTAATCAGTAAAGGAAACATGTTTTGAAAGAGGAGATACAGCAACAAAATGCCTAAGAACAGTACATAGTGATTTTTCTTAACAGTTTATGGGGGTTTGACATAACTAGCTGTGATCACAAGGGACAAGATTCAGTATCCTTTCTGTGAACACATCTGGCCAGTGTCCTTATCTGTCAAGAGAAAAACAGGTTTTTGGATGTACTTGGGAGACTGCAGTGTGTGATGTGAGGAAGAGTGGTTGCTTTCTAAAGAGTGAGTCATCTCATGTATGGCCTTGTCCCTTCACCCATCTGGTGAAAAAAGTGTCTGAATTCAAAATTAAAATAATCACATTTAAAATACTTAATGTTAAACTTACAAGTTTACAATTGTTAACTTGCAAGTTAACATTTTAATCTGTCTTTTATAACATACTTTTTGAATTGTAAACTAAATAACAGTTTAGCTATGGATTAACAGTAGTTAAATTTCTAATTTTTTCCTCTTGATTTCTAAAGACAATGATTTTATATTCTACATTCTTTGAAAATCTCGACCCAAAAACCTGAGTTTACATTTTTGCCATTTACTCTAACAACTCCTCTGTATTCCAAAGATTCCTCCACTTCAGCAGTGATGAGTAGTTCAGCAGAAGGCTAAGCAGTAGAGGAAAGAAAGCTGATCATCTGGGATAGATGTGTCTCCTGTCCCAATCCCACACATATTTTCCACTCTCACTCTTGGTCATAATTATGAAAACACAGGAAAAAACAACCAATCTCCCATGGCTACTGCAAATAATCAGCTTTAAAAAAAGTAATGACAGAAAAAAAGTTTTAAGAATAAATATTGAACTTCATTTGTCCACTGAAGAGAAATACCCTCAACTTTTCCAACCCTCTCTAAGATAAACATGCAGTTACTGTGGCATTCTTGCGGTGTCTGTATGCCACTTTCAGCTCACTTCATTTCACAAACAAAGGCCGTAACAGATCGTATTTTAGCAGAGTTTAATTCCTGTATTAACGCCAGACACTGTGGGACGTGATGTCTCTGACAAGGAGTCCTCTCCGTTTGCCCTCCGCGCACAGCCGGCCCTTCCCCGCAGCGGAGGCTGAGGGCCGGGCGGGCCTGGGCTCCTCGGGACGCGGGCTGGCACAAAGCCGGCTACGAGCTGCGGCCTCGTCCCCACTGGAGGCAGATAAACGCTCCGTTGAGCCTTTTCAGAGAGGAACGGGGCGAGAGGACATAGCTTCCCACTGAGCCAGGGGACGTTCAGTTTGGACATTCCCAGGGATTTCTTCACGAAAAGAGTGATTATATACTGGAACGGGCTGCCCCGTGAGGCGGTGGCGTCGCCGTCCCTGGAGGTGTTTAAGGAAAGACGGCTTGACACTCAGTGCCACGGTCTATGGAGCTGGTGCTGTTCGGTCACAGGCTGGACTGGAGATCTCAGGGGTCTCTTCCAGCCCAGTCGGTTCTGCAGCACCCACCGCCACACCACCCCACGGGCGGGCTCCTCCGGGACGGCGAGCGGGTTCGGCTGCCAGGCCCGGCACTTCCGGACCACCTCTCGCTGAGCATCTTGGGAACTGTAGTTCCCGCGCAGCAGAGCGCGTACTGCCTCTATTGCGCATGCGCAGGAGCTCCTCCTCACCACGCTGCCGGGGCGCTTGGCGCCCTCCATTCACGTGACTCCCAAGGCCCCACCTCTTCCTGCCCGGCAGCGCTCGCTGCAGGAGAACCCGCCCGCCGACCGGAAGCGAACTTATCACGTGGTCCCCAGAAGCCAATCAGCTGCCGCGGTTTCCGGACACCGCCCCTCTCAGTCCTGCAGTTCCGTGAGATGGCGGCGCTGGGGGCTTTGCGGCTGGCGCGGCCCGGCCGGCGCTGGTTCTCGGAGACGGTGCCCAGCGCCCCGTCGCCGCCCAGCAGCCCTCTCTACCCGCCCGTGGTAGCGTCCATCACGGCCAAGAGCAAAGCGGCCAAATCGCGGCGCCTGCAGCGCTTCAACCAGCGGGTGCACGCGGCGGCCACGGTGGAGGAGAAGCTGCGGCTGTACGGGAAGCTGCAGCGGCCCAAGTACATGGTGTACCCGCAGACCTTCGCCCTCAACGCCGACCGCTGGTACCGCAGTTTCACAAGAACCGTCTTAGTGCCGGGGATGCCCCCGAGAGGCGCGACCGCGAAGCCCCCAGTAGCAGCGGCAGAAGCGACCCTCNGTGGCGCCGGGGGCTGCAGGAGCGGCGCCCGATGTGGATATAGGCGAGCTGCGCTCTCTCGCTTGCGACGCGCTTCTCCAGGAGAGCTTCTACCTGAACAAGAAGCGACCGTTCCTCTACCGCGACCAGGATCACACACCCGGCCCCTTCCTCACGCAGCTCGTTTCCACCCTCGCCGCTGCCCTGTCCGGTCGCAACCCACTGCTGGCTGCTTCCTCCCTCGGTACGGAGCGGGGCTGTCAGGGAAGGGGACGTGGGAACCCTTGGGTGATAGGCCGGCACGAGTGTCGCTGGTGTGGCACACTTGTTAAGAGCATCACTTGTAATTTCTCTCCATCCTTCTACATGAATTTTGGTGTTTGTATCTCACTGCAGGTACAGAGGAGTTGAGAGGGTTTTAAATGCATGAGGCAAATCACTGTTCTTCTGTGTGCCTTGTTCTGTTTCAGATCTAAACCCTGAAGTTAACTATTACTGGCATCACGGTGAGGAAGTTGTTGTTCACGGACACCGAAAGGGTAGAGTCGATCCTGTGCGATTCCAGATAGATGATAACCCACATCTCCAGATCCGTGTACCAAAGCAGCTCCCTGAGGTGTGGATGTTTTCAACAGCCAGTTAATACCTTGCATTTTCACTTCTGTTTTTGACAACCATTGAAACCATGCAGAGGTAGTCTTTGGAGGACCTAGTTAATCAGTATGTAGCACATTTGGGTGTTTTTTGAGTTTTAATACCCTTTTTGCATTGTGGTAATGGCTTTGTAGATACTTGAGATGGTCTTCTGAACTTTTGGTCCTCTTTGTGGTTTAAATTGCATGATGTTATATTCAGTTAAATTGAATTTTTGACATTCTGTGCTTGGAAACGGAGACAATGAGAAGTGTGCTGTGGAACATTCAGGTAAAACAGAAAAGAAGAAATAAAAGCACATATAAGACATTTCTGTCTGTTACTGCTTGGCAGTTATTTTCTTGAGTGCTCAAGTTCAGTGGAAGTATGTTCTGTTTCAATATTGTAATGCTTTTCTTTCAGGTTTATGCAGTGGTAATTGTATAGTAGCCAGTGAAGGTCTCTGTTGTTCAGTTTCCACCATAAACAGAAAACTATTCTGTGTTCTTTTATGGCTGACTTAGTTGTGCAGTTTGCTTGGGGTTAGCATTGCCAGATGCTACAAACCTTGGTATTTTGGAAGAACTGTCTTGGGCAATTTAAAATGTTGTGTAGTGCAGTAAACCAAATCTCTAAATTTAGTCTGCAGGTTTAAGTTAATTTATTGGCTGCTGCTAGAAATGTTTTTGCTCTTTTTCTATGGAAGCTAGAAGATGGTGACAAGTGGCAGATTTTTTAGCATTATTTCACATTTTTTGTGTTGTGGAAAAATTAATACAAGATAACCGTGCTAGCCTTAATCACAAGATGAGAATTTCTCTTGCAGAAAAATGAATTCCAGCTGAGGTTATCTGTATGATGTAAGCAGGACTTGCACTTTCTGTTGTCTGACCAGGAAGTGGTGTATTGCATTGGACCTGATGTCAGAAATGTGTCATGCATCATGGCTTTTCCTTCTTCTGTTGTCTTCAAGGTTGTACCCCTGGAGTCAGATCTTGGAGATGTTCCTGTTATTGATCACAAGCCATCCAAACTGCCATTGTTCAAAAAACAGTATGAAAATAAGGTATTTATAGGTAAGAGTTTTTAATTGCGAAGCATTAACTACTTTTTTTTTTTTGTAAAAAAACCCTTACAAATCAACAAAATGAAAACCAACCCCAAAACTAATGCCAACTCAATTTTCTCCCATCACCAGAAAAAGTTGTATATTTTTGTCTATAACTATACTCTATAAATATATGTAGTGTATAGATACCTACTGAGATTTCAGTTAGGCAATGGGGAATAGCATTCTCCTGTGCATGTGGTACTGTGTGTCCAGATTTACTTGGAGAAGTTCAGTTGAATTGAAAATTGCCACAAAACTGTGAATTTTGATACATCTCCAGGGAAATTCACATTTTAATATGTGAACTCTTGCCTTCTAGAAGTAGGCAACTCCTCACAGATCCACAGTAGCAGTTCCAGCATTAGAGTTTGATGATGAAGATGTGTGTGTCTCCATGCATAACAGTGTTCTCTCTCTGACTGATAATTTTGCTTTGGGGAGCACAGGCTCGAAGGTGGCAGATCCGTGCTGTTATGGACACACCCAGTTTCATCTGCTTCCTGACAAACTGAAGCGGGAGAGGTTTATTAAACAGCGTCTCGAGGATCAGATCGAAGTTGTTTATCGATCCAATGGAATTGCAAGTCTCTTTGCCTGGACAGCAGCACAAGCAATGTATCAAGGTGAGATAGTCAGCTTGACAGCTTTTTCCTGGTTATGAGTCTCTACTGTAAAGTTCATTAATGTTTTCTCCACACTGCTTTTTCTTATATTTTTTTTTCTGAGGACCATCTTTTAGGGAAGTCTTTACAGGTGTAATTGAATTAATAAAAGAGAGTTAGCTAAAGTACTTTGAGTATTTTCATTCAGGGGTGTTAATTACAGAGAAAAATACTTCTCACATAAAGCAGTAAGCCTGTGCAGAAATCTTGATTGCTTTCACTAGCTCTTTCCACCTTAAGAGGGAAATATGGTAGACGTCAAGCAATTTTGGTTTTTTTTTCCTTCTGGAAAAGCTATGTTGCTTACCCCTTCTTTTCATAATTTCAACTCCATGAAAATACTAGGAATGAAAAGTGTTAGCAGCCTTACATTGGGATTTTGTGCCTACATTTGTCTAAAAAAATGCCATAAGAGCTGGATGGCTAGACCAGATCAGTATTTCATTTAGTCTCATAAATACAGTTATTGTCTAGTGTTACTGTAAAACACTTGTCGTCTAGTGTTACTGTAAAACACTTGTAGGCGGCTTGTAGTTTCACTTGAGAAACAACACATGTAAGAAAATTCTTTTACTATAGTGTATATTGCTGGCTCTGCACCAATTTTTTAACGAACTGGTATTTTAGAAAGCTTTCTTTGTGGCTGTATTGAAGTCAAATAAAGCATGCCTTCAGAGCTGGTCACAGCTGTGAACCCATCATAAGTTGTAAAGGTAGCATTATTCGAACCTATGACTTTTTTTTTCTTCTGTAACAGTTTCTAGCATTGTTGCACATAACGGGAATATTCTTTAAAAATATCTGTGTGTACTAGTGCACATGCCTAAATATGTAAGTATTTTTAACATACTGTTAGTGCTCAGTGGAGTTTGTTTAAAACATTAATACTTACTGACATAGTGTTCTTGGTGTCTGGCTGGTTACAATAGTCAGTTGTGTTTATGCATATACATGTGGATGCTTTTGTCATGAAAAATGATCACTGCATCTTGAGAACCTTGAAATAGTAAAAAGACATTTTCCCTCAGCTCTTAGCTGGACTTTGGATGCACTAGTAACTTAACTGTTTTGGAAAAGTCACTTGCCTCATCAGTGAGTGATTTTTATCAACTGTTGTTGGGGAACTGTATACAAAGTGCAAGTTGTGTCCCTGATCTTGGACATCAGCTTTATTGCTTGTGGTGTTTTGGTTAGTCTGTATGAAGAATACTTGTGTTGTTAAAGCAGACAGTACTTTTTCCCTACTGAGTAGCTGCTGCAATTCCCAGAGTTGTTGTGTATTTTGGGGCTAGGGTTTAGGTGTGTGTATGCTGATAGCAATCTCAAGTCCTGTTGTATTTGTTTATTTTATAGGATTCTGGAGTGAAGCAGATGTGACCCGTCCTTTTGTATCGCAGGCAGTAGTGACTGATGGAAAATATTTTGCTTTCTTTTGTTACCAACTAAATACTTTAGCACTAACTGCAGAAACTGTTAAAAACAACCCTCGAAAGAATATCTGTTGGGGTACAGACAGTAAGCCGCTGTATGATGTTGTCGAAGATGGTAATGTGAAAGGCTTTAATGATGAAGTTCTACTTCAGTTGGTTCGTTTTCTACTAAACAGACCAACAGAGTTGTAAACCATTAAACCCCATGTAAAGTATGTGCCTGAACTTCATTGTGACTCCATGAAGTATGAGCTATACTATGCCTTCATTTTAGGCATGTATTTGTCTAGCAAACACTGTATACATATTTTATGTTGTTTGGGCCTTCTTTATTTCTTCTTTCTTAATGTATACTGTACACTGGCAAATAAATGGCTGAAATACCTTAAAGTCTTTCATATATTTACTCTTAAAAGCCTGCTGTGCTAATTCCGTGTCATGTGAGCATGGTTTTTTAGCAGATCCACAGGTCCATGTTGAACTGTCAGTATTAGTATTAGTTCATATGACTGTCTCAGTATCACTAGGAAATAGCTGTCTGACTCAGCACTAGTAATAAATTTCTAATTTTGTACCTGAGTTAAATGCTTTTTCATTCTAAAGAGAAAGTGAGCTCAGAGTAAAAAGTGTTTCTTGAAGAATGCTTGACAATTTAGTTACACAGAGAAGTCTTTGGACATGCTAGTATAAACATCATGAAACTTGCTGTGTTGTGAATGTGTTGTGAATTGATTGTGTTGTGAATGTGCATGTGCACACAGTTTTAAGCTGTTACCTCCAGAACCACAGAGAGAACTCTCAAATGCATCTAGAGTCTACATTTTTCCCTTTCGTGTGGGTCCTTGATTTCAGCTGTTGGTGTCTTGAGTTTTCCTTGATACTTGGATGTCTTAGGAGTGTTTTTAATAGACCACAGGTGAGTTAGGATGTCTGATTCATAAAATACAATGTTATACAATCATGGAGTAGGTTTGGGTTGGAAGAGACATTAAAGATCACTTATTCCAAGCCTGCAGTGTGCTGGGACATCTTCAGCTAGGTCAGGTTTCTCAGACCTCTGTCCATCCTGCCCTTGGGTGTTTCCAGGGATGGAACATCCATCTACCACGTCTCTGAGCAGCCTGTTTTACCATGTTCATTGTAAAAAACTTCCCAGTGTACTTAGCCTGAATCAACCATCTTTTAGTTTAAAACCCACTTTGTCCTATTGAAACAGGCACTGCCAAGATATAATAATGACTGGTTAGGGGTATTTAGCAATCAGTAAGGTGTAACTGGTTCTGAGGTAACTAAATGTGCCTCGGATTTTATGTCATTTCATCCACTATGCCTGACCTTTTTGAAATTTTCCAGTGCTCTTGTGAAGAGGCAAGTAGTTTGTCATTAAAGAGAGTATTGAATCATTGAAATACTGGCCTGCACGTACTTCAGTATGAGCAGCAGCCCACTTTGTGTTGTGAAGTGGTTTACAAAGTATTTTGTTAATGAAAGACTAAGTAGTTGTAGACTTTTTCCTGACTGGTACTTCACTGTGTTGGAAGTTGTTGCCACTTTCTCACCATCCAGAGATAAGGTAAGTAAGATGTGTACAGACACTGGTTACTTTTTTTAGAGAAGTCCTGAAGTGTTCTTTTTGTCATTACAATGCATGACGGTTAGCGATTCTGATAACTGTTGATCCTTGGATTACATAAACGTTCCTTGTAGAAACAGAAGATAACTGCTAGGTAAGAATGTTGATTATAGAGAATGACCTGTGACCTAGCTTTAGAGGGAGTGGTTGATACTGGTCCAGTCTCTTTAAGGGCTGATACAAAATATCAGGAATGATATTAAAAAACAAACAAACAAACAAAAAACCCGGTTGGATATTTAGACTCTATGGCAGTTTCTACTGTTGCAATTTTACATACCATGTTAGGTAACATATTAGAGGTAGAATATGTTACTCTCTTCAATTTGAGATTCCCTTGAGTTGAATACAACTAATAATTGTAAAACTGACAGGTGCTGTCAAAGAAACTCCTGTTCCCAG
This sequence comes from Cisticola juncidis, assembly GCA_013400215.1. Taxonomy (NCBI): domain Eukaryota; kingdom Metazoa; phylum Chordata; class Aves; order Passeriformes; family Cisticolidae; genus Cisticola; species Cisticola juncidis. The sequence continues at coordinate 465,484 of VXBR01008903.1, forward strand.
AGATGAAAACTACTAATTTTTCTGTGATTCAGCCTTTTGTCTATCCTGAGGCTTCAGCTGTAGTAGACCACAAAATTCAAAGAATTTTTCTTTCTGCAACTTTTCTAGTGAGTGAAAAACCGCTGTAGAAGTGTCACCTAGTAGTAAAACACGGTGTCTGGAATGAGGGAAGAAGGCTTAGCATGAGCTGCCACCAGTGAATGTGAAGTACCAACCCAGCTTTCTTCAGCCTTCTGCAGCCGGGGATACTCTGGAAAAACAGTGGGTGGCACTGTTTCACCTACTGGGAAAAACTAACGGGCTTTGTTCAACTTTTTTGTCACTAAGTTCAGACATTGTAATATATGCAGCTTTGTACAGCAATATTTCATCTTCAAGACCAGGTTGGATGGGGCTTAGAGAAAACTGTTCTAGTGGATTGTATCCCTGCTTGTGCAGGTGGGTGGGAACTAGATGTATTTTAAGGTCTCTTCAGACACATACTATTTGATGATTCTTGTGATCTTGTGCTCATCTGTACAGGATGCTTAAAGCTACCTTAAAATGATAAAGTAAGAAAAAATAAGAGAAAAACTCTAGTTTTGTTTGGGCTTTTTTTTTCTTTAAGTATTACATATCTTTTAAAATCTAAAAAACTAGAAAGCTTAGAAGCTGTTCTGTTACTATTCTTCAGCTTTGCTACCAGAAACCACCCATGATTGTACTCCTCAAAGTCTCATGGGAGCATCATTCTTTAGCACTTTATATAGGGTTTGCTGTTTAAAAAACAAAAAAAAAAGGTAATTGAAAAGCACAGCTTGGAAATCTCCAAGTCTGGATTGTTTTTCCTGTATTAATTTCTGCTTAGGGCAAGTGGAACGTAACACAAGGGAACGTAAGGTGGAATCTAAAAATAAGATTGGGTCTTGCATAATGAGGCACTTTCTGTAGTACTGAACTATTTTACTTAAAGCTTTTATCACCTTCAGGTGTGTGACTGATGTATAATATTCTGCCTGCATTGTTATGAGGCTGTGAGTGATGGCTTGGAAAATTCAAGCAGAGAGGAGGAGATGCAGAGACAAACTTGTATCTTCTTAGGGTCGTGTTGCACCAAGTTGTTGGGGTAGATAGCTCTGTGTCCTTTCAGATGGGAGAAGGAGCTTCAACATTTGTAGCCTGCTTGCTCATGCTGAAGTTTCTCCTGATATTTCTTCTGTACTCAGGTTTTCTGTTATTGGAGAAGACACACATCCATTTTATTGCAGACAGATGAAGGTTTCCTTCTGGAGCTCCATGAAGTGGGTTTTTCCTGAGACCAGAGCAACTCTTGGAGTCAGCAGTTGGTGAGAGAGTCTATTAACAATTTGACATACTGGCAGTGTATCTCTGACATAATGAAAGTAGCATTCCAGTATAGTATTAAAGAAGCCCATCCTGTTCTGATTCTGAAATACTGAATCATGAACTGTTGGAGGATGTTAGTAAATGGAGGCTAGTAATGTTTACAGGGGTATTTGCCTTCTCTAGTATACTGACAAATTGTGTAAAGTTCACTTGGTAAATACACAGTAAAATAATTTTTTTAGAACTGAGTTTCTCAAAAGATCTGGTTGTCCTACATCTAGAAATGAGTGAAGAAGAGTTACAAGCTAGAAGGATTTAGCATATAGCAACTGCTAATACATTTATTAATGTATGTTGAGGTGCAAAGAGGGGAGGTTGTGGACCTCACTATATACTCCTACTGGACCAAAGTTTACAGTTAAAGCAATGATTTGTATCTAATTCAGAATGAAAGAAGCCAGTCTAAAGTATGCCATGCTATTCAGCTGGGTATCCAACCCATAGGTCTTGAAGCGGGAGTTTGAAAATGTGATGTAAAAATTGTTTCCTTTGCTTTTAAGATAATCTGAGTAGGCCTCTTACCATTGGTAACAGATACTTTATGATGAGTTTACAAACATTTAGAAAAACCCTGAAGGCGGCAAACTGGCGGAATGCTTGACAGGCGCTTTTTTTATGTCTCTGCAGAACTAAACGCTGTTGGAAAGATAAATGATTCTTCTATACAGGACAGACAGCAGCTTTATGGTGTCTTCTCAGCTGTATTTACCTATAAGTATCTGCAGCAATTTTTATCTATCCAGGTTTCTGCATAGTTAGAAGCATTTGTTTTCAGCTATATATTCTATGAGTGAGCATTTGTTCTTCATCTTTCATCATTCTTGTCTTTTAATAACTATTTAAAACTCAAGTTATTGAACTAAATATCTTAGTGAATCTTCTCTGTATTACATTTCCCATTCCTACTAAGTTATGCTTGATTTCATTTCTTTAGAATGAAGAATTGATCTTAATGTGTATCCTTTAAAGGAAATCTTCCATCTATTTCTTTGCTCTTTTTATGTTATCAGCATTCCTTTAAACCAGTAATCAAGTCAGTACACTATCACTGCTCTCAAGGGACACAATATAGGATTGTTTTCACTGTTGGAAAGTGTAGCTTATAACACAAGACTGTCTGCACTGCAAATATGGAAGCTTTTGTCAGTGAGATGTCCCAGCGCAGGTTTACATTTCAGCCTCAAATTTCAGCCTGTAAAGGCTTTCTGTTTGGTCGGGTTGTTTTTTTAAAATCAGTTCCTGTGCCAAGACATATCACTAGGTAATTGGAGGTGATTAGGAGATGGAATTTTAAAACTCAGGTTTTGTCATTGTTTAGCTTGGAGAAGAGAAGGCTTAGGAGAAATTTTATCAATGTGTATAGTATGGAAAGACATGAAGGAGTTTTGGCTAGGTCTCTTTCAGCTTCATCCAGTGAAAAGGCAAGAGGAAATGGCCAGAAACTGAAAACCAGGAAGTTATACTTCAAAGTTTTTGTTTGGTTGTTTTCTTTCTCTAATGGCAGTTGAACTCTAGAACAGGTTGCTCTAAGAGGGATGTCGAGTTTCCATCACTGGAAATACTTAAAACCAGATGGCTCAGCCCTGGGCAACCAGTTGTAGGTGACTCTGCCCTGAGCAGGATGAGTGGACTGAACAACAGGTATTTTCCAACTTTTACCACTCTGTGATTCTGTGGAAATAAATTAGTGGTTTCTTTGTAGATCAGACACCATATGAAGGGGAAAACCATGTGCAGAGATTTGGGTAAATGGTATTGACCTGGACCTTCTCTCTTCTGATCTTTGTGTGGCCACCCACGTTTATGCATTTATTCAGCAGAAATTTTACTTGATATGCAGCTGCAAATCATACCTCAGCAGAAGACCCTTACATTACATATTCCTTTCTTGACAGAGCACTGAGAGTACAGTTAAGGCTATCCACTGAATTTCTGTGTCTCTAGCTTTATCTCAAGGTATGTTTGTGTCTGAGCTTCTTAACTGTACTTCCTTACATATGACCTTTGACAGGCCTAGGTGTCTTCTTCATTTCAGAAGCCAGCATTAGGCAGTGGTGACTTGGTCCCTGTTGTCTGTATAGGAGTGTTGGTTTGTTCTGCATACAAGCATAGATAGCAAATTCAAACATTTCCTGAAACTCCTGGTGGTAACTGTTAGAGTAGGACCCCCCTCTTTCTGAAGGTATGTAGTGTTTACCTGTGTGATTAATGATCCCCTCTAATCCTGTTATGGCTAAGAGGCTCATGTCAAATATTTTACTATTGTTTCAATAGAGCAGATATGCCTACTCTCTGGAAAAGCCTGTGCAAATACATAGACAGAATTTGCCGTGATAAGCTTCTCAAGTTGATAATGAAAGCAAAGAGGAATGGGGAAAATACCAATGCCTGCTTCTTGGAGAAATTATCCAGTAGCGTAAAGGTAAAATTGAGGTGGAGTTACGAATAAGACTCTTTGGTAGGATAATAAGATTTAGCTTTGTAACTGTGTTTACACAAGAGACATGCACTAGTAGATGACTTTATTTTATAACTTTAAAAGAAATAATAAAGTGTAATTTTACGTTGTTTTTTAATAGCATATTATTGATTTGGAATGGGCTATTGTCATTATTATACTTCATTCTCATTTGGAACTGAATATTAAAAAACCTCAACTTATATACTTAATGTGTCAGTACTTTAGGGTCCCATGGGGATTTTTTAAAATATGTAACGGGTTTGATTCCTAAATCCTAATACTAATTTAAGTGGAATTTTAGTTTAGATTCATCAGGTACATAGATATTTTGATGATTTTTGTACTTCTAAAGACACTAATCTGCCTTTTGAAAACATTCCAGCAGATTTCATTACAATACAAATCTAAATAAAGCATTTGCTTGGACTAGACAGTACAGAATTTCTGAAGCGTGCTGCTCTTCCCTCTTGTAAGCATATTATTATGCTGACCATGAGCTGAATTAGAACACAGCCAGCCTGGTGTTCAAGAGGTACTAAACAAAATCAACATAACGACTGTGTGTTTGGACAACTGCTGTCTCTGGAGATATACCTGCTGAGCTTTTCTGAAAATGGCACATGTGCACAAAGAATTATGGCTTAAATAAATCAACAATTTTTTGTTGCAAGCCTTTGGATTGAATATGTGGATGACTGGAAGGAACTGGGATGAAGTTGAAGTGTCAATGCCATTTTACCTTCCATGTTAAGAGATGCCTAGGAAAGGGCAGGATGGACAGAAGCACCTTCCTGAGTACTTATTTGAGTTCAATACTGTAAGGAAACTATTGGGAAGACAGAGTCAAGTCACCAAAAAGCAAACTTCAAACTAAGTGAACTAAGAGTGAATGGTGGATCATGTAACTGTAAACAGAAATCTGTTTACAGGAGAGGATAGATTATTTACATGATCTAAAGGTTATTACCTTGAAAAATATTAGCTAGAGGTGTGTGGCTCCATTGGTTAGGTAGTAATATATTTGTTAAATAACTGAGATAAAGCATCTCTGGGCTAAACATGCCCTTACTAAAACTCATGCCCAAAATCCTACTGACATGCATTAGGGAACACAGTGACTGAAAGAGGGGTCTGCTGCCAGGTGTGTGTATGTGTTCAGACAGGAGAGAGTCTTGAGCATTTGGGTGCTGTGTGTAGAGGAAAGGGTATGGGTGGGAAGCTTGTAGCGATCAGGTGAAGGAGTCTTAGAAAGAGGCTTTTTTTTTTTTTTTCATCCTTTCTACCCTCAGGCTTTCCAGCCTTCAGGATCTCTTGTCTGTCTTCCCTCCTGTTTCCCCCAAAGTCCTTCTGCTTACATGCTTTTGCATGTCTCTGAACTGCACATCCTGTGTTTCAGCTCAGGTGCAATAACCAGCAGCCTCCTCTATCAGTGCTGACAGCTTAGCCTCACAAATCCTGCAAGGGGTCCTTGCTTTTCTCTTGTCTTTTAAAGATACTTTGAAGTTTAGGTATCCTAGATAGGGTTGCTAAAGCAGACTTCAGAAATACTCAGTAGAGAACAGAGACATATCTTACCTAATGAAAGAACACTGACTAAAGCCTAGATGTTGTAGGTAGAAGTTTCACCCCTTTTGGAGTCTGTGGAGGGAGAAACCCCTCAGAAGAATTCAGTCCTGAAATGCTTGTTCAAAATAGTACTGATACTTTCAGTCTTCCTCTTTCATCCAGTGATTATAACTTTGATTTTTTCTTTCTTACAGGTCTCAATTTATTGTAAATTTTTTGTAATGCTTAAGATATGATAGCATGGGAAATAGGTACTTTGTGTCCTGAGCTGGTTATCTCCAGTCACTGCAGTTCAAAAGGAGATTGGGCTGAGTAGTCAAACTGGCTTTCCCCAGGCACTCAGGCAGATGTTTCTGTGTCCTTCAGAACATAAGGCATCGTTGTAAGGAGAAGAAACATTATTTTTAAAGAATCATAATTGTATCTGATTAACTTTTTTTTGGCTTGGTTTCAACCAGCAAGAGAAGGAGCTGGATAGTCTTTTTTAAGTGTCCCCTTTTGGCTTTTTTAGTTCTGCTTGTTTCAGTTTTGTGTCTATGGCTTGGCTGTGTTTTTTCTTTGACATTCTTTTTTTTTGTTTGTTTGTTTTTTAACTTTTTTCCTCTTGGCATTCTTTTTTTTTTTTTTTTCCTTTGCTTGGCAGTCTTCAGCAATATTTGAAGGAGTGGGACTGTGGCATACTGAAAGCTTGAAAGCTATCATGCTTGGGAATGTTACAGAATTTCATTAGGGAAAGTCAAGGGAATTTTTAGCTACATTCAATACTTTAAAATAAATGTGCTCACTTCCAGTCTATAGAAATAGGATATTTAATTTCAAGCCAGTTTTAAGGTAAGCATTTTCAAAATCTTTTAGTGTTGCAGTTACTGTTTCCTATGGAGGGTAGAATAATTGTTATGGTACATAATCTGTTTGGCAGAAGAGGACAAATCATCACAGGATGAGAGAGAGCATATAAATGGTGTACAGGGCTGGAGCTGAAGTCTAAAGGGATGCAATGTTGACATCAGTGACATAAGATTTAAAAGAGACTGACAACATTTCCATGGAGCTTTTACTGCTAAATTTTAATTATTAGTTACAACTTCAACAATTGCTCCCTATTGTTTAGATCTGATACAGATTCTTCATTATGTGTAGCATCAACAAAATTTGAGTAATTTATAAATTATTACAAATATTTTGTGAATTTATAATTTTTTAAATAAATTCAGATACTCTCCTTTGTGCCATGTAAATATTAGAATGGAAGAAGTGTTTGCAGCGTGATGATGAGAACCAAATGGAAGGAAAGCCCCCTTGAGCACAAGAGTAATTTTTTCCTTCAAATGAACACCCACTCATTTCACTCTCTTCTGGGCAAAAAAGAAAAATAAAAAAGTGGAGTAGGAAAAATAGATACAATCAAGGAGGTCATTTGCAGTTGCAGTTTAGCCTTATGTTTCTTACTTCACTGTCATTTCAAGGAAGATGTTCAGAAAAGTTTCTGCTGTAGTTAACAGAATGCAAATTGTAGTCTCGTTTACACTGGTATAAACTTGTAGTTACTCTATTGAAGCTTTTACTGGAGTAGCCATTCCAATACTTGGCTCCATGTGTTACTATATATAAATGTATAATAAAGGTGGGAAAAAACCCAACAGAACTTAGATTCATTAAACAAACTAGGGAGAATGGCAAAATAAACAACATTTTGAGGAGACTGCAGAATCACAAAATTCCATTATTAACTCTACTTAGAACCAGCAATCCATATATCAATTTCATCCATTCCACCTCTCCTTTATATTTTTAACATATTACCAAAGGTATGTAAGAGAAAATACTTGCTAAACAGTATCTCACCAAATTTGCAAGTGGTAGCTCCAGGAAGTCTGTTTTCAAGGACGAGATTTAGACCTTCTTACAATACACAACTTCATATATTTCCAAATGGGTTTGGTCTAAACCTATATTCATGCCTAGAGATGGCTTCAGATTACAGTAGTATAAGGAATAAAGTACCAATAGTCACGTTATTCATGTTGGTTTCTTGCTTCTAAAAAACAGGGGAGCTCAATGCTTTGTATTCACAAAAAACCCTCAAAAACAACCAAAAACCAGAACCAACCAACTTGAAGAGTAATAAATTATATATAGCCAATATCAGTTTAAAAATTGAAAAGTGCCAATTCTCTTTTTATTGAACATTAGCATATTCTGTCATGAGGTGTTTATAATAAAGGTTAGAATGAGAACAGAATGTAATAAAACTTTGAATTTAACCTAGCTTTGAGTAGAAGGATGGAGTAGATTGCCTCCAGTGGTCCCTTCCAATTTACATGCATCTGTATTTTACAAAGGAAAGGAGAGGGAAAGTGAGAGTAAATTACTGCACTCATGAGTGAGATCTCTTTTAAGTTACTTCTCAGGATATAGTTTTCATAGTATGGTTTCCTAGAGGATGTATCTGAAGGCATTTCTGCTACAGAACTGTAAACTTATGTAGACTTATAAGGTTCTAACAGTATTTTTGGGGGAAATACACCTTGCTAATAATTGGGATTGAATGTTTAGATAATAGCTCATTTGCTGAAAATGAAATTTTGAAAATTTGTAGCAGAAGATGGATGACCTATTCACGTCTGCTTGGGTAACCAGTTGTTCCTCTCTAAAAGAAATTTTAGTTACCCCCTCAGGAAGGAAAACTAATCTGTTTGATTTGGGCAGCCGGTCACGCAAAGGGCACACAGGCAACAACACAGTTCAAAATGTTCTTTCTGAAAAATACCCCATGTACTGAAATAACTTGGGATCAGCTTTTGGATGTTTCATAAGCAAAACCGAGGTTTAACTTCACCAAATAAATGCTTCACAATGAATAATGCACCCAGCTGTAGCAGTAAATGCCATTTGCTCAACTGCTTAACTATTCATCCTTCTGACCAAGGTTTATGGTGGTGTGAAATGCAGCTTAACTTTGCAAATATGGAATGTATAGTAAAATTATCCCCTTTTGTGAAATTAGAAGGAATAAGCTTCTGATGGGTGTTTATGTACTGTGCTGACAGATTATAAAAGATTAAAAGGAAATTTAATGAAGCGAAAAGCAGCCCTTACAGCTTCGAACCCTCATGATTAGAGGAGCAGAAGCTAGGGGATTTAGGAGGATTTAGCAAGATGAGGTAGATGTGGCAGGGAGATTGACCTGCAATTGGAACCCATTGCTTGTCTAACTCGTGCTTCCTCAGGAAACGCATTTAGGGCTCCAGTTCTTTCAAAAACAGTGAGGGTGAGATGGGCAGAAGAAGCATAGTCTTGAAGTAGTTTGAGGCTTATTTTCACTAATCAAGTAATGAAACACAAAAAGCAAATATAGAATCAAAACAGTGTGTCAGGCACAGAAAAAATGTAATATTTATGTTTATGTAAAGGGAATATTGCAAGTCACAGGGCAATTCAATTGTTTTGCATACCTTTTGTGACAAAATCACCAAAAAGAGCGCAATTACAATGGTTGGGATTATAACCTGAACTTTTCATTGTGTTTTTAGTATAGTTGTCATAGTAAAGAAACTTGGTGTGTAATAGGGGCATAAATTGTTGTATAAATCATTGAAAAGGAAACATTTGGTTTGGACAATAATTATGCAGAAAATATATTACAGAATACTGAAAGCATTTGAACAATCCAAAAGGATATTGATGAACAGCATTTGTAATTACTAATGAATAAAAGTCGTTAGTAAAAAGCTTAGTCATTAGAAAAAACTTAAAGTATTATTGTTGTGATGCAATTTTATAAAACTGCTGAAGAATCACAAAGGATGAGTACAGAGCAGTAATTTTGCTCCTCATTGTTACATGGATTATGTCACTTATTATCCATCTCAAGTTCTGGGTAAATGTCACTTTAGCAGATAGGCTTATTTTCTATCCTTGTAAAAGGCTGACACAGCAATACTCCAAAGTTAAATGGCTTTCCTGTGTCATCAATGGAGCTTCCTATTTTGCTGCAGTCAAAAGCTGTCTTGGGCTAAGGGCTCTGTGGAGAAAATTTTGACATTGTACTTACTATTTTCCATTTAAAATCTTTGTATTTTCCATTTAAAATTGCCGTATTTTCCTAGGAACAGGATAGATTAATTTTTTTTTATTATACTTTCAATGTAATAAAATTTCAGACCATGAACTAGCACTTTCTTTTTTGAATGATTGCAGCTATTTTTTAAGGAGTTTTCTCATTTAATACTCTGTCTCAATACAATCTATTTTTCAAAACCTAAACAGCAAAAAGTGGGTATAAAAGAGAGTTTAGAGGTCTGCTAATGTTTTTACATTTGCAGCAGTCAATAAAAACAAAAAGCAAAGCATTAGAATTTGAGCAGATGGTTTTGTTTTATTCAGGCATGTGGAATGAGTAGTGGGAATTGGTTTGAATATGCTATATATGCTCCTCCTGACCTCAGAGTAGTTAGATATCTATGGCTTTAAGCATCTCTAGATACCCAGGTGACTAGATGTATGTCATTAGAACCCTAAATTCTCAACTCCATTGATAATTATGTCACTAGAGTATCAGCCATTCAAGTAGTACAGAGGTATTCAAGGACTGAGTTCCATGCAGGCACTTTGGAACCATATCTTAAGGCAGAGACTCAGAGGCCACTCTCAGCAATTCTCATATTCGGAGGCATTCCCTGATCTATTGTGCATGTGAAGACAATCCTCTAGAGATGCAATAAAATAGAAGTGGCCTTTTCTGACACAAAACGATGAACCAGATTTTGCATTACTTCACTCATGTCTAAGGAGTTTTCCAAGAATGCAGAAGGCTATTGCTGAAAATGGTGCCCACCTGGATTTGCAGAAGAGTTTTAAATCTCTGTTTCCAGGAATCTGGAGAGGTTCTTAATCATTGGAACATTGATACTGAATTTTGCCCAGTTAATACTTTATGTAACTTCAGAAGAAGAACTTGGGTGATGTATTTTGGAAAAAAATGAGGCGGTGTCAAGAAGGCTCACCTTGGAAGATACTCAAAGCACCAGTTTGGAGTAAGTGTATCAGATACCCCAAGGAAGACTGTGTTGCCATGGCCTAATTTGAGCACTACTCTTCAAGTGGGTAGGTAATTGTGATGACTTAACTTCTTATTTTAGGAAGGTGAGTACCTAATTTCAGGACTGAAGACAATGATTGATACAGATGATGTCTGGGTAACAGAGGGATCTCCTTGTGGAGACCCCACACCTTTCCTAATTGTTTCAGTCTTCACTAGAATAGATGACTTCAAGTCATGTGGGCTCAGATTCCTCGTTTTGTTGAAGTTAGATGGTACATCTCACTCATGTTAGTACATCTGAACACACTTTTTGAATTGGAAGCTTAGCAATCAACTAACAAAATCTCCACTGTTTCAACTTTCACAAAAACTGGAAATCTTGATTTTAGAACCTGAGACCAACTGTATTGGGTTTCCTGAGACCATCTATAGTGTAAATGCCAGATAATGATAATTCCTGAGATCTGCAGAGTATTAAACATGCAGTTGTTAAATCTGGTTTTACAAGATGGAAAGAGTCAAGAAAACTGCTTAGTGCTAGAGGGAATTATAGCTTACGTTTTAATTTCTGTTCCTTGACAGTCTAGTGAATTATTTACCTATATACTTTTGACATGTTCTGTGTAGGGAACTATATCTTTTTTAATCACCACAGCTGAAATTTGTCAATTTAGCAAGAGGAAGAAATAAATAAGTTTGCAGTAATGAGAATTGGCTTTAGAACTAGGTTGAGCAGAAGCTTGTCTAATTTTATTCTAGCTGTATCATTTGGTCCAAAAAAAGATATTACATCTCAACAAATTTGCCCAGCTTACATTCTTACATCACCCTGGTGAAGCAACATAGTTATTTTATTATTATTACTATTATTAATACTATTATTATTATTATTATTATTTGAAATGCACTTTTTCAAGTAATAGGGATTACATTAATAGCTTTGATAGTCTCTGCACTTCATTCCTAGAAGAATCAATATGAATGAACTTACACTGATTTTCATGAAATTGGAGCATTATTACAACTAGCATTTGAGCTAACTTGTTCAGTGTTTTGTTGGTGTGTGTATGCTAAATTATATATATTTTGCAGATGTGTATAAAATGAAATATTTTAATTTCTGTCTGCTGATACGATGTATTATACTTGAGCATTAGAAGCTATAAAGCTTAATTCAGGAATTTTCCTGTTTTTATGTTCAAGAACCTGATACTAGAATTTTGCTAGAACTAGAATAAGTTCTTTTTGGTTTTGCATAATAAAGGTAAGAGACATAGTGTGCTGTTAAGGGCAATGACAAAAATAATTTATGATCCTGTCTGCTCAAAGCAAAGTTGTGGTTACCTTTGTCAGCTTCTTTTCTATGAGACAGCTGTAGGATAAAATGGCAGGAGACAACTTCTAGAAAAATTCATAACGATATTCTGAACAAACTGTGCTTGTACAGATAATTGAACCTTATGAAGATTCACCTGTTGGGCATTCATTTTGTTCCTCTTTATCTATTTTCTCTGTGAGATTAGTTTTGACTTAGTAAATTGGAAACAGTGGGATCTTGTTAAAAGCGTTGCAACTCCTTGTTTAGACATTTGAATGTTTTGGTGTTGTTGTATGTAACCTTTGCACTGAACCAGATGTGTAACCAACCTTCACTGCTTTTCTTGATGGCTTCTATAAAACTACTGAAATAAAGATGAGCTGTTGGTATTTTCTTCCTTGATGTTTAAAAATGCACATCTCAAAACTTTGAAACCATCCTTTTTACAAGCAAAGCAGCAGTCCTATGCCAGCCTGATGTAATTTGTCTACCCATGAGGAAGACTAGGAGGATCCAAAGGTATCTATAATGCTGTATCAGGGATGAATGACTACTTGACTGGTACTGATGTTTGGTTCACTCGTAATTGTATAGTGGTGGTGTAATACTCTGAAATGATTTCAGGTCTTGGTGCTGTTCTCCCCTGTGTATCTTGCAACCGTTCATTATCCTTCTGAATTGTGCTTTTTGCTATTATTTCCTCCTCAGCATAACTTATTCACACAGTAGCTACAAGATACTTCTTAGAGCTGCTCATGAAATACATCAGGCTGTAAGATCAAGCTATGACTTTGACTATGACGAGCTTATAGGATGGTTTAAAACAGAATTTTTAAGACAGCGAAGCCATGAGTCCTGGACACATTGATATATTCCCTGGCTGGATTTTTTGCAGCTGTGGAAAGATCAGTTGCAAAATAAGTGGAATTGACATTTTTGATTTCAGCTCCTGTTCCCACAGCAGTTTAACTGAGGAACTACTGGAATGGTATAGTTTAAACTATTATGTGATGGTTATGTAAAAAAACAAATGGGAAAATCCCGTCTAACTGTGTTTTATTTAAAAATATATAAAGATATCTACACAAATCAGCTTTTTCACAGTTCTTACTCATTTATAATACAAAGAATAAGGGTTTTTCCCGTGGTAATGAGCCCTTTGGATCTGATACTTAAGTTCAGAAATGTGCTAAGATCTTGGGGGACCTAAACGGCATGAGACCACTTTGGTTTTATCTTAGATGGAGTTAATGACAACATTAATGGAGTTCTATGACAACATTAAATAAAGAAAAAATTAGTTTGTGAGGCTGGAGTGCTTAGCATTTAGGAGAATATGTGTCTTGCAGGGAATGTGATTCCTCAAAGATTTAGGTTCTTCAAATGCTAAAACGTCTTCCTGCACAGAGGTGCTTTTCACTGATGGTGTTGGAGAAGAAAAGCATATTTTTGGACTTCTGGTATGTGTAAGAAATCTGTGGATGAAAGAGTGCATTTCTACCCTTTTTGAAAAATAAAATGCTAATTTCCTCCTTTCTTCTGAAATCAAGCTTCAAATTGAGACAATCTTTCTTTTACTCTTGACCCACTTTTCTTGATAAAAAATGGTTATTGCTATCTGGGAGAAATAGATATATTAAAGCTTCTTATAAGTACCAGAAAATACTAGGAGGACAATATAGCCTTTCACAACATTTATATTTTTGCAGTTTTGTAGATTTTGTTCTTATTAAAGGAAAGGAGCAAGCAGTAAAGCTGTTTGGATAGGCTGACAACAAGCTAATTCATAAAACAAAACCTAGATAGAATTGGACCGTTAAAAGAGACTGTATTACATCTTGGAAAGCAGAATGTTATTATTAGTTAGCACATAGTGTCCAAAATCATCTATAGTCATATTTTGAGGTGTACAGAGTGGCTTGAATATTTTTGACTTATTGAACAACAAAAAAATCCCTCAAAGAAAACCAAAAGAAAATGGATTTCTCTCTTGAAGTGAAGGAGAAGAGGGAATGTGTCGTAAACATTCATCCCGTCTTGCCTTAATCCTGTGGTTCAGAAAGAAGCAAGGCTAAAGAAAAAAAGCTGTAGTAATTATTAGCCATTTAAATAAATGTTATTTCCTTTCTTTCATCTAATATTGTGTCTACAGTACTTGCAAATTATAGATAATTCCATGCAGCATAAAAAGAAGCTAAAATAATTATTTGCTTGGCTCTAGTTGCAATTGTTCATGGTGCTGGGTATTATGAGGACAGTGATATATTAGTTCCAGGAATTGTATCTTAAAGCAAACTCTGGTCAGCCACTGTGCAAGCTGTTGGAAGGTGCTCAGGTTTTCCATTCAAAATCACTGCATGAGACTCTCCAGTGGGGATTTCATTTTTTAATCCTAATTAGAGGAAAAGGTCAGTGCTCAGTCTTTGCCACCAGAGGTCTTCAAAGAACATATTACAGATATTTTTTCAATGGCTGAAAATAAGAGGTGTATTATACAGCCACTGCTGACAGAAGTAGTTGGGAGTAATTTACTCAAGTACTTCAAGTCATTTTTTTGTCTGAGACAGAATTTGTATCTGTCAGAGTTGCTGCTGTAAAGTTGAAACAGCTCTGCTTGCTTTTCATCTCTGACTGGGCGAGTATTTTCCGATTCCCCTGCTTGATATTACAGACAGACTTTTTGATAGTGATGGATTATTGAGACATCTTGAACATGCATAACCAGAACTGATATTTCGGCAAAAACCAGTTATTTATTCCCTGAGTGGGTTACTGATGGATACTGTGGACAGCAGTGAGTGGACGGAGGTGCTGAGGGTGACCTTGTGGAGGAGGCTCTCCCAGGCCAGATCTTCCTGCAGCACTCACAGTGCAGAGCCCAGCTGACAGAGGAACTTTTTCTGGCCTTGACCTGGAGCCCCCTCTCTGGGTTAGGATGTATAGCCTGGTATTTTGGATCTGCCTTTTTGAATACTGTAGGGGTAAATATATTTCTCAAGCACTCTTTATACCTTTCCTCCATGCTTAAGAAAGGGAAAAGATTTTTGGCAATGTAATCTATTTTCAAAACTAGGTTCTTCCTTTTTCATTGGCTTTATATTAGCATATGGTGATCTTTTATTGTACAATAATGCAAAAAAAGACACAGTTGTGAAATTGTTGTGAAATAAGTTCCCAGTGATACTGTAGTTCTTTTAAGCTCATCTGAATAAAGTCAATATTTCAGTTGAAAGAAAGTGTTAGCTCACGTAAAGATTTATTGGTTATAAGTCATAAGTAATTATTTTTTTCCATAAATGAAGACTCAGATGATTTTCTTTTTCCATTTTTAATGAAAAAGCAACAGGGAAGGAACAAAGGAATGTTATGATTCTGTTTTCCACTTTTTGGTCTTTGTGTCTGAAAATGGTGATTATTTTGGCTGTGAATATGCTAGGGTATCACAGAGTTTATTACAGTGAGAAGAAAGAAAAAAGGCATAGAGCCTTGATACTACTGTGCTGGGTGATGTGGATATCCTGAAGGAGAGCAGCAGTGCTAGGCTCCAGTTGTGCTACAGATGATAACAACCTCCTCTTTACCTCTCTCCCAAGTCTCTGCCTGAGTCCTTTTAAAGCCAAATAAATGCCACTTAGTAGCAGTGGGTTGCCCACAGAGAGGATCTTCTGGGAATGAAATAAAAAGAGATGCAAGCTGGACAATAAACTTCCCCTATGTGACTGTCTTCAGCCAGGGTTCCCTCTGCACCCTGAAGATGTTAGAGCATGCCTGGGCACAGGGCACAGCTGTCCCTGTTCCCCCTAGGGCTCTTAGTTTTGAGTTTGCTGGAGAAATGCTGTTCTAAGCCAGCACTTCCAAATATCATTGGCTTCGTATGAGGCTGTGATGCCATCACAGGGCAACAGTTTTACTGCCTGATTTTTGGAATTTGGGAACTTTTATATGCCACTTACATGGGTTGCTACTACTGTAGTGAAAGCCCTAGAGGAAGTATCAACTTCCAGCTACAGAACTGACACATTTTGGAGTTGCATGTAGTCCTTCATAAAGAGAAAGTCAAGCAAGCTGTCATACTGTAGCTGAAAGATTTAGGAATATTTTTAAATGAAAGCTTGGGGAGGGTTCCTCACAGACCAGGCTGTTCATGAAAATACTGCCAGTGCATGTTATCCCATCTATGATTGGATGGGATAAAATGCACTGACTCCTGGAGGGAGTAAAGCAAATTAGAAAACTGAAAAAATTTAGTACTCTATACTATGAGAGCTTTGATATGTGTGACACTGACAAATTTTTATTCTTTTAAAGAAAAAACAAGAAAAAAATTGTGCTTGATCTAATGAACAGTTAACAGGCTTTACAGAACATACTAAAAAGTTAATACAATATACCAAAATGTAATAGAACATATGAAATACCTGAAGTAAGACCCTTCCTTAGGTTGCTCAGCCGAGTAAAACCCAGGTTTGTCTCTGATAAGGTAAATGAAATCTCAGATTCACAAATTCCAGAGCCGTATTGTGCAAATGTGTCTCAAATATGTCTTCTGAGCTAATCTACAGAGTCTGGCCTTAAAACACTTACTGGTAACAGTCAAAATACAACATTTTCCCTATGACAGATATTTTTAGACAGCTGTGACAGCTAAGAGTTCTTGAAATCCTCAAAATTTACAATAGCTTTTAATTGCATCTGACTGTAAGTAAAATATTACTTTTTTTTTTTTTTTGCCTGAACTAATATTGCTGAAAACAATCTGGGTCCTGATGCCTTTTTTAGAGATGACTTTTATTGTAGACAACAATTATATGCTAAAATTTGTGTCATAGAATTCCAAAAACTATTCTCATATGTGTAGAAAAATAATATGTTAAAAGGAAAGCTGCAGAATATCAGGTTTTAGAGTATCTAACTTGATGGAAAATCTAAACATAACTTTATAATCATGTAGTTAAAAATAAGATGCACAAAACAGGTGAATACTTCAAAATTCTTAGGTTGAAGCAGGTCCCATCTTACTTTCTTTCTGTTCTTGGCTGTAAAAGAGTTAGCTGCTGGGTGGAAGAAGGAAGAAAGACTTTCTGAAATATGCTATTTTCCCTCTACCTTGGCCTTTAGAAGCAAGGCTATATGATGTGGTCAGAACATGTGTTCAGATGAAACAGATATAAAAGAATAAGGAAGATGAGTTTGTTCCACTTCTTTGAAAGCATCAAGTTCAATAAAATACAGAGACCCTAGAACTGCTGCAAAAGTGGAATAAGCATCTTCACAACCAGGTTATTTTTAGGAAAGACCAGGTTTAGGAATACTCCCATTGTTTCATGGGATGCCCAAATCAAACACAAAGCATAATCTATAGTTAATTAAGCATGGATATTTTAGGATCTCAGTGAATTCTTCAGTTTTGCCTGAATGATGGGTAATATTTTTGTCATCCTTTATGAACAGAGATTTAAATTCAAGAACCTGCTGTAGTCTCATAAGGTGTGAAGTTAGGCAAATTCTAAACATCAGTATTCAGCCATTGCAGCCCAATAAAACTTGGCATCTCTGGCACTGTTCTTTCTCTAAGGATTGATGTGCCGATTAATTAGTTATTCTCTCATTATAAGAGGTGCTGATAAGTGATTGCATACAGATTCAGATGCCCATTGTTTAAGAACAGAGATTTTACTTTTCAGTAAGGAAAAACTGAATAAAGGCAAGGTATTGATAATATAGTTTTCTTCCATAGACTGAGGAAATCTTATTCCTGATATGTGTTTTGGGGTTTTACCCTCCCTCTGTTGGGAAATGGTTTCAGAACATATTTCTTCAGTATATCAAAAACTGTGTTTTCATTATGAGACTTAACTTATGCACAATTAGTTTATGCAGATTTATTCCATTGCAGGATGTGATCTTATAAAATGCTGTTTGCTGCTTGTAGGAAGCCAGGCAGGTCCAACTGCCTTAACTAAATTATGTCCAAAGAAGAACTGAATACAGAAATGGGAAAAGAGTGTGATTAGCAAAGAAAAGTATACCTTGGAAATCAGTAAGAGTAGGAGTAAAATGAGACTTGTGTGAAATGAAACTAGGTTTAGCCCTAAAAATAAAGCCAAAGCAATCATTTTGTACGTGGGGCTTTTGTTTGCTGTTTGAGGGTTTTTTGGTGGGTTTTGGGGTTCGTTTTGGGTTTGTTTGTTTGTAGTTTTTTGTTTGGCTTGGGTTTTGGTTTTGGTTTGGTTTTGTTTTGTTTTTCTCATAGCTACATGCAAAGAGGGCAACATAAAAACAAATGAGTGTATTTGGAGGCAAAGATGAGCCATTGCTAAAATACACTCTAGACAGGAAAATGTATTGTATTTCTTTTTTGCAAAAAAGAAAGCAAATGTTAGGTTGAAGATGGACAAGTAAAGGATAGAGAGGAGGGAATGAATGTTACCTGTGTGAGAGGGAAAGATGGGTCCAACTGGCTGTGGAGAAGAAAAGAACCTGATGAGCTCCGTCCCACAAGAGTGAGAAATATTGGGTTGTTTCCAGCAAGACTTGTTTTGGACCCCAACATCCAGATAAAAGTAGAGAAGTGGTTCAGGTGTTTACTTACTTGTCATATTAGTTCAATAATTTTTAATAAAAATAATGCAGATGATAAGGATGAATGCAAAGAGATCATAATTGACTCCATTTTCTCTTTACCAAAAGTCAGGTTACTTTGTATTTAGTGCTTTTCAACTTGAAATGATTCACTGAAAACAAGTAGCCAGCCTATATTTCATTAAGTATTTGACATAGTAGCAGATATGATATTAATAACACTAGAGAAGGAGAAGGTTAGTGAGGAACTGTAGGAAGGAGGCTTAGCTTAACATTGGTAAAAATGAACTTTGTGTGTTGGTAAGATTTCCAAAATTGATATCTGCTGATAGTGGCTCTGAAACAGATGTTTGGTCTGAAAGACTCCGTTTTCTCTCTTTCTCTTATGGTCAGTGTCATTTAATGTTTTCATTAATTATTAGCATTGAAGGGCAGAAGAATTCTAAGGATTTTTTTGAGACAAAATGGTAAAAATCATTGTAGAAACCAGTACTTGACATAGGAAATAGTGTATTTGAATACTGAAGTTCCAGAAATAAGATAAATATTATTAATATAGCTTGCAACATTTTACACATAGTTGATGCCATGAACTAGGGGCTCATAACTAGAAAGAAAAACAATCTATTTGTCAATCACATAGTGACTGTAAATCAGTAGCTGCTTATTGATTTTGTAGGGCGAAAACAACAGAAAAACCATGTGAGTGTAAAACATGTAGCAAGGTGTTTTCATATAAAGGGACTTAAAGTGTTAGAGATTATTAACAGCAGTGCCAAGCCACTGATAGTGTTTTGGAAGACTGCTGTTCAGTCACCTGTATTTGCAAAGCAAGGTCTCAGCCTGGAGCAAGTTTAGGAGAAATGGAAAGATTTTGTTTAAACTGTCAAAACAAAAGCAAGGAGTTACACTGCAAAAATTACAGAAAAGTTTGAAAGCTTTTACACTTGGAGAAGCATTCTGTAACTAGAAATAAAAATTATGTGCTTGCCCCAAAGTAGTCAAGAATTCAAAAGGACTTCCAAATTTCTTATAGATGATACTGTTGTTTTGTCTGTGTTCCACTAGGCTTATGCTTCTTACCAGCATAGCCAGAGAATTCAAGTAATAAAGATGTCTTTCAGAAAGGAAATGAGAATTAGGTTCATACAAAATACAGTTGCTTTTAGTCTCTGTCATTTAAGCACAGAAGTTTATTTGCTGTGTGAGCTGACTGGACATAATACTAAATGTGCA
Source organism: Cisticola juncidis (assembly GCA_013400215.1). Taxonomy (NCBI): domain Eukaryota; kingdom Metazoa; phylum Chordata; class Aves; order Passeriformes; family Cisticolidae; genus Cisticola; species Cisticola juncidis. The sequence goes on from VXBR01008903.1 coordinate 485,077, forward strand.
AGTAAAAGATGTAGCTTAAAGCAGCATGACTTTTAACAGATTAACATTGCTATATTATGTGGCTGAGCTATAACAAGTATTCATCCTCAGTTTAATGTTAATATAATTTGCTTCTGTGCCTTTCACCCCCAAATGTGTCCATGTTTTTGATCAGTACCCATTCATCATTTTCTAAGGTCAAAATCTAGTGGTGCAGTACTGTTAGGTGCACAGGACAGCAGAAGTGAGTTTTCCCCAAGCTGCATGTATTGGCCAGATAGACAAAAGCCAGGAAATGGAATTGGCAGCATCATAATTGAATGAGGGAACAGCCTCAATTTCTCAGTGACTAATAGTAGCATAACAGCTGCTAATTTGTTAAGGTTGTACCTGAAATGACCTTATTTATATAAGCATGATTTTTAGGAAATTTTTATGGAACAGAAATCTGAAAATTGGAAATGTGTCATTAAATCATAGCTAAAACTTGGCATAGTAGAAGTATTATTATTTGAGAGGCAATAAGATATTCTGTGGTCTTATAATCAAATGGCAAGGTTAAGTATATATGGACATGCTTGAGCTGTAGAGATTTCTGAAAGACACCAAAATAAATCCAGATGTTTTAGTAATCCTTTCATCTGAAAGTGCAAGTCTTTTCTGGAGCTTTGTATAATTGTTGTATTTATCTTTCAAATGTTCATTAGAAATTTCATTGCCATTGCCAAAAACACCTCAGTAATACATATAAATTAAATTACTTCTTATCTAATTCCTTCTTGTTTATTCAACCAACTTCTCTTGACATGGATAATCCTGTCATTTTCCTATGCTATTGCACTTCTTCACTTTTTGATAAATCTGTATTCTTTTTGTTCTCTTAGTTTCCCCTTAATCCTCTGTCAGCTGTTTAAGAATCTCCTTTATCATCTCTTCTTCTGTATTTGAATTCTTTTACATGTATCCATGGGTCCTGATTTCCCTCTCTTTTCCCTCCTTATCCTTAATGTTTGAATGATATAAAGCACTGTGAAAGCTTTTGCCAGCTTCTCTTTGCAGGCAACTCCCAAGCTTACCTCTTCACCCCATTCTGTCTCTCTCAATTTAGTTTCACATTTCAGCCTGTCTTCCCGGATGTGCTGTTCTCAGTTCAAACCCAATATTCTGAAAGTGAACTATCTTTGGAAGGTTTTTTTAGATTATCAGTGTTGTTCAGTTCTTCATCTTAGCTGGTAGTTTTGTTATTTCTTTGGTGATTTGGACTGTGACATGTGTCCTTTTTCAGCTGCATTTGTGCTGACTTGAAGAAATTACTGCTATCTGTCCCCAAACCACCTCTTTGCTGAAAGCATTTGTCTTTCTCACATCTAGTGTCTGAGGACTTTTAGAGCAAATCATTTAGTCCCAGTCAGAATGTATGAGTCAGAATGAACCAGGTTATTTTTTAAAGTGAATTTCAAGTTTATTTTGATGGAACTATGTTGAGGAAATATCACATGAACATTTCCTTTTGATGCTATACTGGTCCATAGTGTCTTTCAGAGGTCAGTACCAGGCAAGAAGGAATTGTCTGGGAGTGTTAACTGTAGCTAGTGGCAATCTGTATGTAAAACTGTAGCAATGGGATGTCAGATCATAATAGTATCATGTCAGGATAAAGGATTTTTTAAATTTCTTTTCTTCACTCTCATGATCAGATATGTGTAATGGCTTCAATTTTCTTTATTAATTTCCTGGCATGTAGTATAAAGTTTTTTAAAAGGAAGAAATAGAAAAGGAGAAACACAAATGGCATCCACAATCTGGAATAAGAAACTGAAAGAGAGGATTCATAGCTTTCCTAAGTTAGACAGTCGGGAACTCTGCAGAAAGGGAGAGTCCTGAAGATGTCAGAAGGCTCTTTGTTTCACTGTCCAGGACCATACTTCTCTCTGTGTTGTGTTTGCAACACAGGATTTTCTTTTGAAGCTAGACATGTAAGGTTGGTTTATGCAGGAAGTTGAATCAGGGGCTGATCTTCTCTTTCAAACTGGTGTAAAAAGATGGGAATTTTTTTGTGTGTTTCACAGCTTGGTAGCTGAAGAGTTCTCCTGTGTATGAGGGTCCCATGCTCAGTTCTCCTCTGATTTAAGAGATTCAGGGTCCTATTTCTTGCTTTGTTCTGATCAACAGACAGTATGTATTTTATTCTTAAACTATGTTATGGAAAATATATATTTGCTTGGGACAATAATGAATTGTTTGGGCCCTTGGGCAAGCACTGCACTTCATGCCCCATCTATTGGTTAAATTTTAACCTTTCCTTTAGAAGGCCAAGAAGGAATGTATCCAGTCTTTTCTCTCTTCATGACTGCTCTAGCCAGTGGATTTGAAGGCTAAGAGAGCATGTGAGATGAGGAGGAGAACTGCATTTATCTGTTGTCTTTATGGTAAGCTTTGAGAAAGCACTGGCCAATTCACAAGGAATTTCTTCACTGAAAGGGGGATTAAGAAATGGAACAGGCTGCACAGGGAGGTGATGGGGTTACCACCCCTGGAGGTGCTCAGGAAACACCTGATACGCACTTAGTGCCATGGTCTAATTGGGATGGTGCTTTTCAGTCAATGGTTGGACTTGATGATCTTGGAGGTCTTATCCAACCTAAACAAGTCTATGATTTGTGATTCAGAAGGGAGGGAGAGAGATGAGTTGCACACTTGTGTGTATTCAGAAAACATTTAGATATACAGGGTACTCCACAAAAACACTGGTTAGTTTTAAGCATCATAAGGACTAGACAGAATGTGAGCATGGGGTGAGCCTGTCTGTACCAGAGTGTACCGGATCAAGGAAAACAACTCTAAACAATACATTCTGTGATATTACATGGCAAGGGAAGCCTGGCAAAGAGCCTGAGAAATATGCAGTCACATGTGTTTTCATCAAGCCAGAGATTAATGTCTTTGTAATTAATCATCTTTGTTGTGTCATTCCTCAATAAATTTGTCCAGTTGGGATTTTCTTTAGAGACATTGAAAATTTAGTGTCCATAGCATGCTGTGGAAAGGATTTTTGCCATTACTTGCCCACTGTGTGGAAACCACCTTGCCATACTTGTTTTGAACTTGTCCTCTGCTGTTTCCAGCTGATGCCTACTGGAGCCTGAGAGTGTTCACCCTGCTGCCATGTCATCTACCATGTTCTCCATAGATGCCTGTACCATGGAGTGAGATGCCTGAACTCTTTTTGTCAAGCTGGACTGTTATATTTGGGAAGAGGCAGTGCTAGTACATTGACAGGATTTGCTGAAAATTAAGTGAAGGGTTGCCGTAAAATAAAAAGAATGCTCATTTTTCCTTCCAAGAGGCTGTCATGCTTGTGCTGTTGGTGTGTCTTCGTCACACATCTACAGCTATGTCTGTAACAGCTGATTCTTTCTAAGACAGAGAGACTAGAACTGCAGGCATTTTTCCACATGGAAACACAAAATCAGTTTATATATAGCATTATTTTAACAGCAGGAATGCAACTAGTTTTCATACCCCGTTTCATCTCACATGAGAGGGAGATTATTTTTCCAGAGAATGGACAGTTTTTAATGCTTGCAGGTCTGAATCAAAGAGATTCATCGACAGAGGTGGTGGTCCATTAACATTGCTTCATGAAAAGACCTTCATTGCTGGAACCCTCAAGCCATTATGTGTTTCTCTTCACTTGAATCTATGTGGTTTTCCACTCTTCTGCACAACTGGATAGTGTATTGCTTGGACACGATTTTGATGGCCAAAGGTAGCCTGGACCATCTGTTACACATTAGTTCTCTCAGCCTTGGTATATGAGCAGCTGGCTTTTCCCATTTGTCTCATGTTTTCAATGGTTTTTTTTTAATTAGGTCTGTGTTACAGCCATCAAGAGCTCTCTGCTTACCATGGCTCTTTAATATCACAAATAGGGCAAACAGCTCTACTTATACAAAAATTAACCAGTAACACATTCATAGAAAGGAGTAGGAGTTCAAATACTTTAATTCTGAGATGTGGAAATACTGTAATGCTTTAAGGACTGCAATTTTTACTTAATTGTTGATTGAGGTAAGATATTGGTAAAATTATTTATAATTAATATTTCATTAATAGAGTTTTCACTTTAGCAAATAATCATGTGATATCTAAAGGATGTAATCTAATGCTGCAAATTTTCAGTGCAATTATTTTCACCATTGTAGGTGATAATTATCTGTAAAATTATATTTTGCAGCCTTTGATTTGTGTGCCTAAGTTTTGTTCTGTATCTAGCATTTGCAGCTGTCTCTAACTGTAGATTAAACTCTATCCAGCAGAGGGTGATGGTACATTTATGCTCAGGCAGCTGAGAACAGTAACTTGAGAACAGGGCTGTTTTTGTACCGAAGAGGAAGGATATGGACATACATGCCTTCTGTTAAATGCATTTCCTGGATGCTGGTCTGAATGGAACCAATGTAAAATGTTGCTTAGGATCATGGGATTTTATTACTGATCCAGGTATTTAAAAAGTAAAAAAAAAATAGATCTGTGAATACCACAACTCAAGAAAGTTTTCATGTGGTGTCCCTCTATTCATTGACTGCTTAACTGAGTTATAGTATGGTTCTGTATTATACCTATATTTACCTGTTACTTTCCCTTCAAGGGCAGTCCCCATCAGCCATATAATTTTTGCTTGTTTTGACTGTAACAGTAAAAAAAAAGTATTTTTAAAAATGTATATCCAAATATTGGCTTTTACAAAGATTACAAGGGTTTAACTAATTTTGAGACCTCTTTGCCTCTGTCATGTTCAGGTGGAACTGTTGAAAGGTTGCACATCTCATGTGGGAAGGAAGGGAACTGGAATCATGGAAAAGAAAATACAAAATATTTAGTCTTTTTTTACACAGGAAAAGAAAAGCTATTGCAAGATAAATATACCTAAAAATTGTGGGTATTTCATCATCATTAATACCAGCATAAGGTACATTATTTAGTAAGTGCTCTGAGACATCTGAATAAAAGATCTGTGCAGTAATACTGCAAAGCTTGAGTGAGGATCTGGCATGGATTAGAAAAGAAAAATCACAAAAATTCCACTGGTCAACACAAACATAAAAAGCAAAAGAACTATAAATATGAAAAGTGTCTATCTGCTTTTCATCATACTGAGGCTATTGATTTCATTGTCATTTACCATAACTGTTTAGTTCCAGTGATCTCATCATTAAAACCATTTCTATTAGTGAGTGACCCTAGATATATTGCATATTGGTACTCATGTGGCAAATCTGTAATTGATCTGGACTCTTTCATTTGTGGTAGAGTCAGTAGTTCAATAAATATTAGCTGCTTAAATCTTCAACATCTCAGTGAGTTAACAGGAAAATAGATTTGATGTAAGATACCATTAACTAGAAATGGTTAATGTCAGGTTAATCCTTCAAATTATATATCCTAAAAAACATATTTCTGTATGTTCTTTCAGATGTAAAAAATCATAAAAACTTTAAATTGTACTATTTTTTCCCACTCACATTGAGTTAATTCTTTTCTGGCGTTTTTGTTTGATTGCCCTGTCTATGTTTTCAAGTAAGTGTATATCTGATGACTAATGTTTGAAGTACTCTTTTTTGTGCACTGTTTAGATGAAAATGTCTTTCAGACTTAGGTAAAGAACACTGAGTTCTGAAGCAGCAGCTCCTTACAGAGAAACATGTGTTTTCTACTGTGTAAAAGGAAATTGAAATCCAGAATAGAGTGCATTTGGGGAGAAATCTGTAATTGGTAAGATGTTAATTTAGCAGTAGAATGAAATATTCAAGGCTTTCTGCAGTGTATAAACAACAACAGCAAAAATTGCTAGCATTTTTACGCACGTACTTACACAAGAAGAGGTGAAAAGAGGCAGGGCTAAACCCAACTTTTACATCAGCTGGTTGAGCCTGTCCTTTAGCAAGTGGCACTTGCAAATAAGTAGCTGGAAAGAATTGCAGTAGCAGGTGCTGCTGTTTCCTTACATTCTTTTGGATTGGTAACAAGCTCATGGCATTTGTTTTAACCTTGATGCTTCTAATGGAATTATTTTGGATAAATTGTTATTTCATACTATCACATCTGCTTAAACACTTGCAATCTTTTAGGAGGAAGCTCCTGGAACTCCATAGTATTATTACTGTAGTGGTTGTCTTCCTTAGTCTTCTGATTACAGGGAAATCTAATTATTCATGTCTTAAAATAGTTAACCCAGTACATACATTAATGCTGTGTGGCTACAGGGCCAATACACATATATATGTATATATGTCCTTAGTGGGGTAACATTATTAGATTAACCTTCGTTTTTGCAAAATGAAAACCTGTGTTTGCAGAGGCTGAATCTCTTATAAACCTACTACAATTCTGTGGCTGACTCCATTACATCAGGGAACCAGAATTCCCCTCTGGATCTCATGTTTTATATTGGGCCATACAGAACCCATGTGCTGACTGAGACAGGCTCAGGGTTGGCACTTCCCCACAGGCTGCAAAAGTGCTTTTTTTTCTTGAAAGGATTGCTTGACCTGAATATTTTGACATGATTTGAGAGTCTCTGAGTTTTACCAAACAGAATTTTCTTTCATATATTTTTGTCACTGTTGCTTTCACTGAATTGAAGGCTGGATTGTTGTATTTTTAGTACTGAAAAAATAAAAATACAAGGGTATACAGAAATGAGTCCAGGAAACAGATACTCAATGGTCAACAAACGCTAAAGAAATTATTTTTCTAGATCCATAAAAGAAAATGTTTGATTTACATGCCTGCCATCAGGAAGTTCATTGCTACAATTATAGGGGTTTTTTCCTAAGTTAATTTAATTGTCCCAATTTTCCAGGTGTCTGAAAATGTAACAAAGTCTGTGAGGTAGGAAAATTTGAAGACATTCTCAGTCACATAAACCACAAAATTTAAGTGTTTTACAGTCATAATGCTGTGCATTGTTGAAAAGCAACATAAAGCCAAAATCCAAAGAAAGCCATCCCCAGCTCTACAGGCCCACCTTTTAGTAGTGTTATGGAGATGTTTTAAGAGTGTTTTGCAGGCATTTTCTTGCTGCTTTTCTCTAATTTAATATGTGTTTATGATGTACTTGGACTTTTTAAAGTACTGTAGCTGTGGGCACTACATACACTAAAGGTTTTCAGTGAATCCTTTCACACATTGAAAGGGAGACATTGTTTCTTAGCTCAGTATGTGACTATCTATTCCTCTACTCCCTTCTTATTGTAGCTGCACACCCTAATAATTAGCTTCAGGCAAGCATAAGATTTCTTTAAGCTGATGCTGTCAAATGGTGAAAACACTGGGCCATCCTTCCTATCCTAGAAATACTTCTAGTGTATAATCAAATAATGTTTTATTTGGTTTTCTGTGCAGAGGGAAAAAAAGGGAAGGACTTCTGGGCTGGTGTTCTTGGTAATTTTTGTGTACGTGTGATGTGCTAAGAAATAGTTTAAATTTTTATTACTTAAGTTTTTAAAAGTTTTGTAAAATATGTGGAAAATATCAAAAACCCATTTAGAGTTTAAATGTGAAAACGTGAACTAATAAAATAAATAACTGATCTGAAAAATAGTTTCAGCAAGTAGAACACATGGCATTTGGTAAACTTCACAGAAAAAAAAGTTGCTACAAGAAAAGTATAGTCTGACTTAAATTTGTAGGACTAATACAGAGGGGTTAAATGGAATATGCTCCAGATACTTGAATGGTTTCAAATGGGGCAGTTCATATCAAAACTACTTTTTTCCACCTTGTGACCAACCTCTGAGAGAGTCTCTCCTTTAAATTCTGACCATTCATATAAACAAACCTCTATATGTTTATTAGTATTTGCTTTGAAGACTGTTGCTTTTCACGAAGACATTTTTCTGCATCCTTCAGGTACAATAGTTAACTCAGCAGTTTGTAATCACTTGCAGTTGAAGAGATGTGAAGGAATAGAGGCACCTGAGCTGGCTTTGACCTGTGGTACAAGCAGTGTGAGCAGGACAGGAGCTTGGCAGGGCTGCAGAGTTCAGCTGGGAAGTAAAACAAACACCTATGCTGTCAGTTTGCACTGAGCTCCAGCCTGCCATTGCGAGCTACACTGGTATTTGAACACTCTAATTTAAAGTAAACAAAATATGCCCATAGTGGGCTGCACTGTAACCTCTGTGATACTGAAAGACATCAGAATAAAGAAACTTTTTATTTTGCAGGTGCAGAATATGAAATGAGTCAGCAGTGACAGTCCACTTTGAGTTCCCCTTGGAAAGAATGTTACCTTACAAGCTGCGTTTTTGGGAACAGGCTTTTACCATCTGAATATTCTTCTTATTTGACTGAACTGTGAAAGTGTATTATTTTACATGAAAATCTGCAGGAAGAGTGGAAGGAGGACATGAAGAAAGAGGGAGGATGGTGCCAGCCCATCCAGGAATCCTGAGTGAGAATCTGCTGAAAGTGCTGGTGTGAGAAGTTTTTGTGGATATAGGTTGTTAATGCCTATTCACTCAAACTATATAACAGCTCATTTTCATAATCTTTAATTCTGTTTGCAACATATATTTCACATTGAAATGAAACAGGCTGTGGAAGGCCCAGCAAACATAGGCCCAGCAAACACCCTGAGAAAATGGTGCCTGCTTGCCTGAGCTGATTCACTTGCTGCCTGAGATGAGCTTTTTCTTTAGAAACCTTTACTATTTAACTCCAGCAGTAACCACAACTAGGTTACAGTTGTGCAAAAGGACGGACACTTGGAAAACGAGGAGCTGGAGAGACTCAGAAAATGGAAATAGGGCAGTTCATTAAATTAAATATATCTTGTGAGAGGCTCATTTTAAAGTTTGTGAAGAGAGGGAAAGAAGATTGGAATTGCAATGGGAATGCTCTATTGGGGTCAAGAACAGTTACCCTCTCTCAGATGCTGAAGGAACTGTGGATCCCCCAGTCTGGCTGACAGACCTCAGTAGTCACAGTTTGGGGAACTGTGATGAAGGCTGTGGTTGTATAAAAAGAGGACATGCTAATGACCTCCAAAATATATTTTAAAATTATATGTAGCCTCTTTAAATATCTTCAGCATATGCAAAATTTAAATACATTTCTTAATCTCCATTGTTCAGGTAATACTAAGTCAGCACATAAGTGCAAGTTCAGAGTCTCGGATCTCTCTGTAAGGCTGCAAGGACACAGATGTTATCCATGTCTCAAGTCCTAATAAGTACTGCATTGTTGGGCTGGGTTCATATGGAAATCAGGAAGGTCGTATTCCATTTCTCAGGTTCTTCTTGTGTAGAGGCAAGAGCATTGCCTCAGAATAACACACTTAACTTTTCTTGGAGTTAGTTTGGCCATCAGTTGTTAAAAACCACCTTTTTACCAAGAAACATGGAACTGAGAGGTGTTTTCTAGGTCATTGAGGTTGTTTTCTGCTATTGCAGGCAGCCAGGATACCTTTCAGAAGCCAATCAAACATTGTCTCTGAATTTTAATTGACCTCTTGATTGCTTTCTCCAAGGAGCCCAATTCCGTTTAAGATAAAACATTTTCCTTTTTGGGTAATAGACAGAATACTGTTGTTTGTACTACCTGGCATAAGACAAACCTCTCTTTTCTTTGGTGCTTGTGGTTGATGTACCTCTTGTTTTTTTCAATTTTCTTTCTGCTAGATTTTACTCAGCATGACTGCTAGGATTTCTCACTTTCCCTTATATTTTCTTGTCTCCAGGATGCTAATCAATACCTATTCTCATTATTTCTCTCTTCAGTTTATTATCTGCATTAATCTGGAGGAGAATATCTGTCTAGCTTGGTCTGTAATCCTTTCCCTGCAAAACCTTTGCCTCTTTTTTTTTGTTTTTTCGTTAAAATTGGAGGTACTGATAAAACTTGATCATTCTTTTATATCTTGCATCATTTACATGATATGGAATTTAGCCTTATTAAATACAGTATTAGCCTTCAACAGTAGATAGTGCTCTGAGGTCCATATATGCGTGTATATTATGACTGTATTATTGTTTCATAAGGGTGGGCTCATTTTATGCCCGTGCTTCTATGAGCTCCACAGTAGAGATGCAGCAGTCACTTATGCTGATTCAGACTCAGGAAATCAAGTCAGGTTATTGCTGATATCTTAATTTTGAAAATATTAAAATGCACAGTAAAAAATACAAGGCTATTCTGGCTCTGGGAGCTAGTTCTTATGAAAGAACCATTGTTTGGCTGTCCAAGAAAATAAAGCAATATAAGGTTGCCCTCTGCAGCTATCCTGTATTTTGAAACAAGAAAAGCAAGTGTTTTCCCAGGAATGCTGCCTTGTGCTCCACAAAGGCAAGTAGGATCACCTCCTTGTGTCCTGAGAGCAAGAACATCTTTGGTTCTACTTCCAAAATGTTGCATATGAGCCTGTTTGAAGCTGAAAGCAGTTGGTGCTAAACAAAGAAACGATGTGTGAGACAGAACATTTCACTCAGAATGTTAACAGTCTGTGGATATTTGATTTGGTTCTGTTGTTGCAAACCATGTTTATTTGATGCTTTTGGTTGTGTGGGGTTTTTGCATTGCTGCTCTGAAAAATAGCACTGGGACAGAAGCTGTAAGATGACTGGAGCTAGTGCATTTCTTCTACTGAAGCAACTTACAGCAAATTTCTTCAAACACATCACCTATATTTGAACAGGGCTGTCAATGTAAACAAATATGTTAGGAAGCTTTTGATTTTTTAATGAGTTTCTCAAACCAGTCTGAGTTCAGTGAGAGAAGTCGAATCTGGCAAGAGTCCCTGCAGAACCTCTCCACAACCTGCAGGTTTCCCCCAAGATCCTCAAAAGCTGTGCAGGCTGCCAAGCAAAGATGACTCCAAGGGAATAAAATAAATTTACTGCAGTATATTACTTTCACTTCCCTCTTTGCTTCTTTTTTGTGACATTTTAAGTGGAACCTGGGCATCTTTTTTCATATATGACTGGTAGATTCAACAGTCAGAATATGGTTGTTCCTCCATCTTAGTGTTCAGGTTTTAAATATGTTTGGCTTGAGACTGGGCATGAGAGTCCAACCCTAATATTTTTATATTCAGAAAGAGTTGTGCATTGACTTCAGTAATTTCGTTCCTGCAATGCAAAGAGATTATCAAAACCTTAGAGTTTAGTACAGTTATATAATTCTGATTTATACACACATCTAATGTGTGTTTAATGTACCTCTTGGTTGTGTAAAGGGACCCCATGGCTATAAAAGGATAAAATGGCTCTCACCAGGAGATCCTGTTGCCTGAGTGGCTGCAACTGAGCAAGTTCCTGTAAATGTCTGTTAATATGATTCTCTCCCAGCCTGAGATTTTTTGCTCTGAATTATATAGCAAGTTTTGCATACTTCAATGTGACTTTAAATACGTACCCTAGCTGTCTGCATTTACTGCCCAAAATTTAATGTGTTTGAAAGGAATTTTCTCCTTCAATATCTCCTTTTTTTTTAATGGTCCTTATGCGTCAGTTAATTTTGACAAAATTCTTTGTATTCACATTCAAGGATCCTTGAAAATTGTGTACTAAGATTTAGTCATTTACAAAGGAAAGAACAGCAGCAACCTCAGCATGCCAGTGTTGAAAATTATGTTTGGTTTGCTATTATAGGGCTGCGAATCATGTTTAATCTTTCAGATTTTAATGCTCTCCAATAGAAATAGGATGAGGGTAGGGGGTGGTTTTGAAAAGATGTGTAAATGCTTCTTTTTGTGCAATGTAACGTCTGTGGTCTGAAGAACCTTGGGAAGAAGAATTTGAAATTATGATGAGTCCATGCTTTACTCTAATGTTTTATAACAATTTTGATACAAAAAGTGATTAGATTGTCTCAGCCTCTGTGAAATATTCTAAGTGTAGACACACCAGCTGCATTCTCTTGGGACTGATTATTTTCTTTGGATAAAGGGCATGTCATGCCGTGCTTGGATATGACTTGTCATTCATATATGCCACATGCCCCTCACAAACAATTACGAAGAATTGTATCTTCTGTGGAACTATAATACACCAGGGCCTAGGGAAAGAAGATATTTCATCTCTTGAAGTTCATGATGAATATGTGAGAGCTGTGAAGAATGCCTTATCGCTCCAGGCAGGTAGCTTAAATGTCAGATGATAGAAAGTTATAGGAAATCAGCCTATTTTCTGTTACATCCCTTCCTGCTCTGGAAAAGCATTTCAGCAAAGAGGAGATAAGATGGGATTGTTTTAGACAAATCAAATTATTCTAAATTTACTTCAAGACCTGAACAACACTGTGTTCCATTCCAAACCAATTGTCCTCAAAATGGGATTTTAAATGCCTGGTGGCTGGTGTCAGTGCCTGCAATATACATAGGCCTACCTTGCTCTAATAAGGCATGTTCTGTGGTGAGGATTCTTGTGTTGCTGTTTTCTTCCTTTGGCTGCTGGTCACTGTAGGTGGATATTCATTGTCATGTTCTTAAAGAGAACCCTGAGAAAATATCCAGTGTGAATGCATTGCTTATTCAACATTAGCTACTCTTTGCTAACTCTTTGTGTTCCTTCATGAATGAGATTTCTATTGGTCTGATAGAGATGTTGGATCAGCTTCTCTGCTGCTACAAAAAGGTGCTACATTTCCACACACTGTTACTCATTCATGGCATTATTCACTTTAACCACCCACCGTGAACTGACATTCATACCAATCCCCATGAGTGGTAACCATGCCCCTCTCACATCAGTAACCTGCAAATACACACTTCTCCCACATTCCTAAATTTATTGTTGTGTCCCAGTGTCATGATTTTATCCAAGAGAGCAGCTGAGCCCATTAGAGCCATTTACTCACTCCTGCCCCAGTAGAATGGGGGAAGAGATTTGGAAGGGTAAAAGTGAGAAAATCTTTTATTTGAAATAAAGTCAGTTTAATAACTGGAATTAAATTACATGAAATTAAAGTAATAATAATAATAACAACAATAATGATAATAATAATAATAATAATACTTTTGTAATGAAAAATAATCAAGAGATAGAAATAAAGGCAAATCATGCAGATGAAAACAATTGCTCACCCCTAATCCACTGATGCCAAGCCAATGCTTAAGCCTCAGGTATATACTGAGCATGATGCCACGTAATATAGAATATCCTTGTGGTCCTTTGGGATCAGCTGTCCAATAGGTTTGATCCACACCAACTATTGGGAAGAAAAATAACTATCCCAGCCAAAACCAGCAGAGTCAGCAATCCCCAGGTAATGTTTTCTGTGGTTTTCATCAGAAAGTATTAGGGATTATTACCTTGAATCCAGTAGACTTGCCTGCTGTTATCAGCCTTGGCAATGGCCATCTGTATGTCTGTTTCCCATCTTACTGTCACAAATTCCCCATATTGCCCTCATTCAACATTCCCATATAGTCAGTGTTGTCTGCAATACCTTTGTGAGGGTGCTTTGAGTGAGGTAATGTTGTCTAGGGCTCATTTGTAAAGATGCTTACATCTACTGACTCAAGGTGCTACAAGATGTAATAATCAGCATAGTTTAATCCTTCAGTGAATTCAATGTCCATGAATAGCAAAATGTAGAGAAATGCAAATTTTAAGTTATATACAGAGGTGACACAGATAGATATTTGGGTGTGCAAAGATAAGTGGAGACAAATGGTAACTGTGAGGTTGTATCAGATGAGTGTAAGTAGGTTTATGTAGTATGGTAAAGGGTTGGTTGCCTTCTGTGATTCAATAATATAAAAAGTTTTACTAGATAAAGTTCGACAGGCACTAAAAGTTCTGTGCAGTTGTATTAAAAATGTAAAGACTTTCCTATGAACAGAAGTACTATAGCCATCAACCATGAGGGAAGCAGGCATCAATGCTTGTGAGTTCTCTATTAACTCTTGAGGTGAGAACATGCCATGACATACTTCTGCTTATTTATTTTAAGAAAGAGCATTTATGAGTTGGAGTCAGCTCTTTATTAAGATGAAAAGACTGTGATACTATATTAAAATCTATTTACTGGTTCTGTGTCTAAGGTTAATGCTTAATTGAGAAAGGAAATCTATAGCTGAAGGAGAATACTTAATTTACTGGGAATGACACCATACAAGGAAGTTCAATATGTGCATCCAGTCGACTTCAAAAAGAAGCTGTTCTTAGAATGACAGCTATATGACACTAAAATGCCTATTTAGTCATATCTTCAAATAATCTTGACCTAAATAAATTCCACAGACATTTTGTCACTCAGTTACAGGCAGTATTTTAAAGGAATTTGATTATTTCTGACAATGAGAGTTGTAACATAAAAGCAAGTTGTAGCTTATAAGCAAACTGCCAAACCTATTTCAAAACAACTTTAGTCAATGACATAATATAGTTTATTTGTTTTATTTTTAAAATCAAAGGCAAGAAAACAGTATTTAAATATTGAGATGAATATGCTATATTTCAGAGTATCTGAAAGCACAGGAACTTCAGATGGTGTCATTATGCTGTGTAAAAAGTATAGTTTAGTAACTCATTTAATTAGTCTTCTCATACATCAGTATATTGTTCATTAAGGTTTGTATTTATGCCCTGGATAATGTTTGTGGGAATATACAGTATATTTTAGTGCATGAAAATTACTAAGTTTGGGGGCAGGGGCCCAGGGGCGGTGATAGGAAGTTATCTTTCTGTTGTGTAATTCTTCCTTCTAATTTGGAACAGAAATAACATATTAATTCTATGATAGGCCCAAGTTTACTTTGATTTTATCAGGTAGTTTCAAAGGAAAGTGGGTTTGACACTAATGGAATAAATACTTCCTGGGTTTGTATCCAATGAGTTTCAGTTTGTCTTTGACTATAAATATTATTACAGAAAATCAGTAGCTGGCAGTTTTCTTTGGATATTGTATTGTTTTGAATTATGCTGTATATTTGTTTGCGTTTGGTCAGAGCTGATGTTATTCCACTCAATCCGCAGTCCAGAGAAAGACAAATGATCTGACTCATCGTTCACAGCCAGAGGAATGGAGAGGAAAACAAAATTACTATTTTTTTATGGAGTTTATTCACAGTTTGTGATCGTCTCCCAGTCTTTGAAAAGAAGATAGGACTCTTAGCTGAAAGGAATTTGTCAGTTTAAAAAGATGTTTTTAATTTTCCTCTGAGAAGTTCAGGATATTATTCTCATGTTGTATGTTGTTCTGTCAGCCATGGGAGGTGTTTTCTGATAGACATCTTGAATAGCTGGAAATATTTTAATATTAGTTTTTTGGCTTTGATCCAACCAAGCTGATAAAAGCAGAAGAGATGCAAAGGAAGAAGGAAATAATTTGGCTTCATATCAGGCTATTAAATCTTTGGCTTCATGCCAAGTAGTTTAATTTCAGATGGGCTAATATACTTCATGTCCACTAAAGGAAAGGCATATTTAAATAAGAGAAAGGTAAAAATTAGGGTAAGATTACCTCCTCTTTGTTTCCTTTTCCATCAGAACTAATTTTAACTAATCTGAATGAAAAATAACAAAAAGTGAGAGGTTTTTACCCCTTCTGTAATAAATAGTTGGTGAGTTGCCAGAGATGACTTAGGTTTTTTGATTCACCAGCTGAGATGACCTGGCAAGCAGTGACCTCTGAGATATTCAGAGCTGAATGTTAACCCCCATCATTTTGATATGTGCCTCCTACTTTTTGCTGTGGAGAACAGAAAGATCAGGCAGCACCATGTATAACACACTCTAGCAGTCTGAAACAGCACAGTTTGGCTTGAGGGTTCTCATGCAAATTCTTTCATTATATTTGTTGAGGCAATGTGGATTTGCATTCAAAACTACAACCTTCAAATACAAGTTTAGGGCTTGAATAAATTCGAACTCTTTTAGCACAACTTGTTCATAACTGTGAAGTTTCACTTTTCTCCCAGACCGTGTAGGACTGTGAGTTGTATATGATTAGGATGCAGCAATAGGAACCATGAATCATTTGCTCCAGTTTTATGAGTCTTTGAAGATTATAGATGTGAGGTTTTCATTGGCTATGATGTGCTTTTTATAGTTTCCAGGTCCAAGCTGTCCATGTGAAAAGATCTGTGTCAGTTCTAGCTACCCTCAAGCATGCAATATGATTCCTTCCCACAGGAGGAACCCAGTCAGATCTGCAAAGGAGATCCCATTCAAGGGGACAGATTCTCCTTGGAAGCACTTGTCTGTGTGGTCTGGAACCAGGTCCCTTAGTGTTGCTGGTTATCTGGGATGCTGCACACAATTTTCAATCAGCTCATTAACAGGAAGCCTCATTTGTCAACGACCATTAAATTCAGAAAATTGCTGCTGAACTGTTGGTGTCTGATGGAGGACCTCCCATTCTGGTCAGTGAAACACTTGTGCATCCTCTGACTGCCTCTGGCATAGGAACACTCTGGTTTGTTTATCAGAATTTGGAATCTTCACTGGAGATTTTCCTATTACCTTACATTGTTAGTGATGTCTGAAAGCTAAATAGGAACCAATGCTATTTCACACATAGGTAATCTCTTGTAAGATTTAAGGAAAGTATCTTCAGCTAAATGATATTAGTGATTAGGAGAAAAATATATGCAAAAATTATGTTAATTGGAGGGACTTTAAATTTAGCTTTTAGAACCCTACTAAGTATTTTATTTCCCAGTCAATTACATGGATATGAACAATTTTTCTGTTTTCCATTTCAAGATCATATGCTCTCATAGGTTTTGACAATTCTACCTCGGGTTAGTAAATGTCTCTTGTTTTTGAAAATGTATTCACAACCAGGAGTGTCAAGGAAAGAGTTCATTGCAGACATTAATTACAGAAAGAGACAGCAACGTTACTAAATATTTTTGATTACTGGAAATGTATTTTGAAAACTTTATCAACTTTACCCATTTCAGCTTTCTCTACAAACCCAGATGGCCTATTTGGGGCAGCCAAACAGAACAATTGGTTGAGAATTATAATTTTGCGAACTTGTTAAATATGAGAATATTTTTTCAGGGCTGGTTGCAGCTGCAGTGAAACATTGCAGAATTGTTTGCCAGTCCTTATGGGTTGCAGATGGGAGCCTGAATTCTTGCAGTTTCCCAGTTCCCACTCAGAGCAATATGGAACATTTCCTTTACCTTTCATTTATGACAGTACCACCACCACACATTTTATTTTTATTTTGCAAGTAAAGATATGGTTTAGAGTCCATTGCCATTAGGAAAAGACTTCAGTTACCTTGGTGTGGGAACATTGGTTCGTGTAATCAAGGACCAACCTAGTCTGAGTTAGGGCAACATAATTTGTTCAATATAATTCAGATGAAGGATGTTCATAATCTAGGGATGAAGCACTCTTTGGTGAACGAGCACAAAGCACAGGCATGGTAACATTATACAGTGAAGCACTGAGCTGTTGAGGTTTTGAAATCTGTATAAGAACTGCTATAGATTAGGATAGAAAAATATAAGGATTAGCAGATGTGCCATGCTTATGGTTTGCATAGGAATTACAATTTAAAAGAACTAAGAAAAAAATGCATTTAGCATATACTTATTAGGTGGTTATTACTTCAGATTGGTTTTCATTTCTATACTGTCTATTACGATTTATTTCTAGCATGCTGCTAAAAAACTCTATAATGTGTATATTATTAACGGGGTGGTGCTTTTACAAAAAGTATAAAACCAGTTATAAACTTTCAGTACTTCTGAGAACTCTGTTCATTGTTAAGTTGGAACACAAATTGTCCATTCTGCTTTGATGTCATGTTGTCTTTCTCTATTTTTGTTTCTGTTTTGTTGTTCTTTGTTTGTTTGTTTGTTTTTTTGTTTTGTTTTGTTTTGGTTGGTTGGGTGTGGTTGTTTTTTTTTTTTTTCTTTTTTGTTTTGTTTTGGTTTGTTTCTTTGTTTGTTTGGGGTTTTTTTCCTGTATGTAGTTACCCCCAGGGTAGTAAAGACAGTAGTAGACAGTCAGTCTACCATCAAAGTAGTAGACAGTTTGGCAACCATCAAAGAAATAATGAAGCATTTCCTTTATGGGCTGTAGAGTTCTTCAGAATATCACTTCAAGGCTAAGAATAGCCCAGAGAATTTAAATTACAGTGCAGTGTTGAATTTTTGTGCTACCTCTACAGTGTGAATTTTTTTTTTCTTTGGTTTAGGAAGATCCTATGATTATTTGAATATATAGGCTGCTGGAAAACAGTTACTGAAGTATGAATTCAAGACAATGTTATCTGGGGACAAGGAAGAATAAAGGCCCCAGGAATCAGAAAGACAATGTTTCTCTCTCATTATTTTGGGTCACTGAAGATTACATATGAAAAGGATAATCTCAGATAGGTATTTCTAGGCTCACATATGGAGAACTAGGACAAGAGATTATTTAACAGCTCAACACAAAATTTGTTGGTTAGGGTAGCTGGTGCCAAATATTCAATGTAGTTGGCAATAAATTGCTTTTTATCTTGCTTAATCTCTTTGCTGAAAACTAGCGTAACTAATGCATACTAAAAAAAAAAACAAAAAAAAAACCCCAAACAAACAAACAAACAAAAAAACCCGGAAATTTTCCGTCTTGGATTAAGGTGTGACAACTGATTAAAAATAGCATCTCTTCCCAGACTGGAGTAAGGAGAGCAAGTGAGCAGAGGGCTACCGGTAAAGGCCTCTGCTTTTTAAGGGTCAGAAAGTTCCCTGGGACCTCATAAAACCCTGTTCTTTCAGTAAATGGAAATTCAGCTAACAAACATGCCAGTTCAGTTCAATAATAGTCCTATTTCTGTAGGCAAAATAACACTGTTAAAAAAGATACATTTATGAAAAAATGGATTTTAAGATTTAAGTTGGCTCAATGAGAGGCATTTTAAGAAAAGTAATTTGTCATCCAAAATAGTATTGATGTTGCCTCTGGAAGTGTTTTGCAATAGGGTTGTAGTTAGAGTAATACCTAGGTTTGTGCTGACACAGCATAAAAGAAAAAAGCCACAAAAATCTGGCTTTGAGTCTCATATAGTAATAGATTCTTTTGATTTTAATATGTTTTATGTTAAAAAGTACTGTAGAGTTAACCAAAATACTCTGGAACTCAGTGACTGCATAATAGAAATTATGCTCTCTTTTGTATTTTGAGATGTATGAGGAAAGTTAAAAGATGTAATTCTGTTCAAACCAGACTAACATGGAATAAGAAAATATTCAGTAAATTTAATAAATTGACATTCTATTGATTCTGTAGGTGTTCTGTTTTATTTATTTGATATGATATACTCAGGATATTTCCTTTAAAACAGTAAACAGATCTGTCCCAGAAAACCAAGTGAGTTGGTGAGCAAGAAGTCTTAACTTTTGCTATATAGTCTTCCTGAAATGGTAGAAACTGGTGTGCAGTACAAAGCCAAAAGTTTAAATGGAGTAGTTCAGTAGGCTTATGGACAACACTAGTTCCAGCAGCTGGCATATTCTTAACAGAAAAGAATTTCAGTGGGATTTTTTTTTTTTTTTTTTTTTTGTTAGTGCTTTTGTACTGGCAAACCAAGAAGTAAATTGCTTAGTGACTCACCCTGCAGCTTGATAACATATGAATGAGGTGTGAGGTCATGTTCTGCCATCCTTAAAGTCAATACTTAACCTCATAGGCATTTCTCTCTGAAGGTGATTCTGATCTGCATTACAACACCAACACGGCTGGTTTTAAAACAGAAAATTAAATTATTATTTTATTATATATGTGTAAAAGACTCATTACACAGTCTGTCCAGGAGGATTGCACTTCAGGAGCTCAGATGTTTCAACTAAAGATGGTGGTGCAAGTTCCTGCTTCTTTACTTTTAAAAAGCAGCTTCTGAAGCAGTTTTAATAGTCATACTTGTATGAAAGATTCAAAGAAAAGTTTTATAATTTGCAAGTCTTAAATGCCTGGAAAATGTATCTGGAGCTTACAGGCATCTCCATGATGAATACTCAAGCTGAAAGGAGATTTTCATCTCCCTGTGGCATGCAGAGATAGAGCTGTGATTCTCACTGAATATTTGTTGTGCTGCTTTCATTTTGTTCAGAAGGGTGTGGATGGATAGCAAACAATGTTCCAAAATTAAAAGCTCAGAAGACCTTAAACTGACCTCTTAAGTCCACATAATAACAAAACAACATTGAAGGCCTGACCTCACAAACTCAGAAAGCACAGTGCCAAATAATCTTGTACAGTATAGGAAAGCCAAAATATTGAACCTTATTTTAGCTCTGCTCTGACAGATGCACTGCAGCCTTAGGCTCAGGAGCTTTATGTGTTTTTCTGCTCATGAGTAACATTCAGCTCAAGCTTGTGGAAAAAAAA
This sequence comes from Cisticola juncidis, assembly GCA_013400215.1. Lineage (NCBI taxonomy): Eukaryota > Metazoa > Chordata > Aves > Passeriformes > Cisticolidae > Cisticola > Cisticola juncidis. The sequence goes on from VXBR01008903.1 coordinate 505,398, forward strand.
AAAAAAAAAAGAAAAGAAATGCTGCATGTCCACAAGTGGAGGTTGCCTTGCTGCAGGGGAGCTCAGACTCTTGTACAGCTGGGGTAGGAGGTGCAGAGTGCATTGCCCTTCGGGTTTTTTTCTTTGCTTGCTTGGGGAAGGATGTTGGGAACTAGATACAATCGAGTAGTGAAGTGGCAGTCCAGGAAACACTGCTTTGCTGGTGAAGACTGACAAAAGGTCCATGTCCCTCCTCTGGTGTTTGTTGTTTACAAGTCAGAGTGAAACTCCATCACTTCAAGTGACTTGGTCTGCATGAGTTATGTTGATGCAAGGTTATACACAGTGAAATAGAAAATAGAAACCTGTATAAGACCTAGACAAAAGCATCTCTGAGGATTTAGTTCCTGTTCCCTTCAGACAAAGGTCCTTCTTAGCTCAGCCCTGAGTCTGGGTACCATGGTGCAGGCTACTCTCAGCACAAGTGTAGCAGCTAGAAATTTTTCTTTCAGACTTTGACATATTTGGTGAGTTGCTAAGGCCATTTTCTGAACTATGGAGTCAGTCCTAAAGACTGTGTTTGATAACATAAACGCACTCTCATCTCCCTCAGATGGACAGACAAGTTAAATGTTCCTGGACCAAATTATCTGCAGAGAACTTCATCTGAGTGCTGTCTCTTCACTTTGAGGATACTTGACTTGCAATGAGTCTTTATAACAAAGTGTTAACTGCAAAGAGTTTGTAGTGACATACATATGTCTGTTTAGGGCTCTAATGTGGGAAATATTCCTGCTCAAAAAAGCTTCTTTGCTAGGAAGTTTGTGTTCTGACAATGTGGTGTTTTTATGAGGATAAAAGTACAATGGGAACACTTGTCTGCTCCTCTGCTTTTATTGTAAAATATGACGTTTTTCTTTTTGTAACAAAATGGCTAAAAATGTTAAGTCAGCAGATACAATAGAAATGCTGCAAATGAACTGTTTAGTCTTCTGCCTTGTCAGTCCATGTATAATTTTCTACTTTACACTTTTTAGCTGGATTGCTGTTTATTTAGTTAAGGGGTATTTGTCAGTTTGGAGTGGAGAGTAATGTTTGGATCTTATTATGAAATTGAGGATATAATACAAAAACAGTAAACCTTCTAAATAATGAAATGGGGATGCTTAAGTTAAAAAATGCGTATTTGAAAATCAGATGTCAGAAATTTCCTTAGAGTTTCATTTTGGCGTTAAAAATTGTCACAATGACACATGACAACTATGGTATGCAGGACTCCAGTATATCTTCTATGTGACGAAATTCAAATGCAGTTACTTCAGAATACTTTTGTACTTGAAATTTGTCAGGAAGTTTGTGGGACTGAGCGAGAGGAAGGTTTGCATTCCTTCCACAGTGAAGATGGATTATAATGCCTAGTGGGATTTTTATCCACAGACACTTGCAGTCATTAGCCTTGTCAGAATTTTTTTTTTAATCTGAGTAACAGGAACTGTGGCTAACAGTGTATACAGTTACTAACAACATTATGATGGCAGAACTAGGTGCTGTCAGTATTATCTCCTATAATACAGATATTTCTTAAGCTGTGGGTACAGAGGGTGGTGTGTGATCGATGAAGGGTGAGACAACCTGAGAGGGATATGGATTTTTTTTTTTCAGTTGACGCAGAGAGACATTCCCAGACCTTCCACACTGTCTCTGATTGTTTTCCTTAGATTTTTGGCACAGTCTTGCCCAGGCAGCAGAACCATTTGCACCATGAAGAACTGAAAGGGCTTGGTATTATCACAGTGTTTATGGAGGCAAAAGTCACTGCCACTTTGTCTGGGTAGAGCACAGAGTCTGTCAAAGGTGGCCCCAGATAAGGTGAACTGATGAGAAGCTGAGAGCTCCTCTGTTCCCATACACATCTGAAATTCCAGGAATGTTATATCAGTGTGCTCCACCTTGCTTGAGAGGGCAGCAACTATAGGAAATGTTTCAGAATTTGTTAAGCATATGAAAGGATACATTGAGTTTAGATGGTATACAGCTTTATCTTTTCAGGTTTTTGCGAAAGAGAACTTGCAACATTGGGAGACTTCAGGCCTGGGGCATTACATAAAATACTTGACAAAGAGTGTTAATACTTGTCTTTTCTGTTCTGGTCAGTTGTCCTTAAAGTAACTCCTGCAGACTCCATCTGGCCATCCTTATGTGACTTTGAAAAAGTCAGCACTATAAACTTCATCTGACTGTTAATTTATTATGGTGGGCTTTTTTTTTCTTCTCCAGACAGATGGAATAGTAAGAAAATTCCCTTTGCTGCCAAGACACAAGAAAAATGATTATATCATGTTCAGGTGCTTTCCTCTAATCCATTTATTCTGCATCACAATGATGTTATGAAGGGAAGGGAAACACACATATTCTCTGCCAAAGCTTCCCTTCATGTGGAAGAATGAAGAAAAAGAGGGAAGCAAAAAAGTGTTGGAGGTTTTTGTTTTGTTTTGTTTTTGTCCAGAGGGCTGTATTAGCAGGACATTCATATATAAGATGCAAAGATGGTTGTTCTATTTTTCTTGTTGCATGTGACGCTTCAGATGGACAAATATATTGTAGATAGATCTTAACCTTCCAACAAGAAGGAAGGGATAACCATGTTAAGTGATCAGCATGTAAGTATCTCTAACTGTTTTTTTAAGTGAGATGATACTTCTGTTATGGTAGGATAATCCTCCATTTCTTGTGATTTTCTATGTGACAAGGCAGCTATCTTCCATAATGTATATTTCATATCTGAGAAAGTAGTCATCAGGCTTCCATTTATGAGCTTGACAGCTGACTCTTAATTGGTATTAGTTAAAAAAGATGTATGTAATCCATGGGCTAGAAAAGCCTGTGCAAGACATACAAGGAGTTAAACACACGTCCTGGTATTATGAATGCTGACCCGAATGTGGTGCTCACTATGAATGTAGACCTGCTGGTAGATTTTGGGAAGTCGGGATTTTGCACAAAGCCTCAACTTTGCTATAAGCCTAAGGCAAGAATAATTTCCAATTTTTGCAAAAGAACAATCTTTTTAGCATCTTATATTTAATTAGTTACTTCCAAATTTAAATATATCCATATAGATATATAGCAACTCTCAGCTCTGTTCTGAGGCTCTTTACTGGACTGCTATAAATAGAAAACCAACGTAACTGGCTTCCTACCTGTGCCCCTTGTGTCCCAACAAAGAATTGAATAGTGGTACCAAACAGAAGTTGTTAGAAACTACATTTTCAGGAAATCACAGTGGTTAACCTCTAAAGATATTCCATGGTTCCTCATCTCTGTCTTTGATGAAAACATTTGTCATGGTCCAAGCCCGCAACAGAACATAAACTTTCACAACAAATTTTCTATAGCTGTTGAGGACACTTTTTAATTTACTTATAAAAATATCGGGTCATACAGTGTCAGACTCCTAAGTAAATTCACAAGCTCTATTTTCCCACTGAGTTGTTTGGCATAAGTTGCTTACCGGTTAATTTCATATGTACCTAGAAATAATATAAATAATGCTTTAGCAGGTGATCTTTTCCTGTATTTTGTCCTGGGAACTCAGTTACAGACTACTGTGTCTGGAATTCCTAATTTCTTACTAAACTGTAGTAATGATTTTTTTTTTCATTTTTTTTGTCTCCTGATTCATCTAGATTACATGGTTTAATGCAATCTTTATCTTCTCAAATTTCCCATCCTCCCTTATGCAGAAATTCAGAAGAGATAACTGAAATTGTTCTGCCTGGTCTTGAAATACAGAGATCTTCATTTTTGATGCTATCCCTGTTCACTCCAGACTGAAACATGTTTTGGCTCCAGATAAGATTAAATATACCTAGACTGTCTCCAGGGGTTGTTCATCCTATAATGTTTTGAAAGCAGTCATTGAAGATCCTAATTTCCTAGTTGACCAGTCCTAATGCTTAAATATCATTCTGGATGGAAATTTTTCCTAATATCCTATGCAGACTTGTGTTTTTATTAAAATAAAGGATTTGCTCCCTGCCTGGCCTTTGGTTGACATGGGGGACAATTGAATTCTTTATTTCACTTTTCTGCATTTTTGAGCTTTGTTGTCATGATCTCCCTATCTTGCCTAAACTATGGAAACCTGAATGCTTCTTCTTGTATTCTGGAAATCAAGCCTCTTAATTGTTACTGGTCCTTCTTGTGTTCTCTTTAGCTTGTCTAATGGATGATGACCAAAACTGGATGGAGCACTTCAGCTGAAATTATCCATTTTTTTAAGTAGTACAAAAGGAAAAACAAATCAATACTATGCACCATATTCTTTTTATTACTTTGTAGATTGGCAGTTCTTTGCAACCAGACAGTATACTTGCATATGCTTTAAAAATGCATTACAAGATATTCTCTTCACCCTGTTTTATTAATCTGTGCTAGGAGTTCTCCTCACTGACAAAGTCTAATTCCATGAAAACAGTGTGAGACTTCAAGGAAGGCAAAAACTCTTTATCAAATGTAGTCAGTTTGAAAGAATGAAAAAATAAAGAGCATAGCAATAATGAAACAGAAAAGCCTAATTTGTAAGCTGCAAAGACAACTTGGTTAAATCAAATTTATTCTTCCCTGATGTACTTACAAAATGGCCAGCTACCTCATGGCTTTTCAGAATTTAATTTGCTGCACCTAACATAAAGGGATATTCCCTCTGTGGCAATTTGACTTCCCCGACAATACAAGCAGAACCTAATTTTCCTTCTAGAATTAAGTACTGGTGCTTTCCAGTTTGCAGTCTCGATTACAAGCTGCTCCTCTCCTTGGTATAAAAAGTCTCACCATATTTTCACAGTGAAGCTTCCCAATGTTAAATAAAAAGGATGAGTGCATAAGGTGGAGGCAAGCACAAAGCAATTTTGCCAACTCAGGCAGGAGAGGTTAGCTGCTCCTTTCAAGGATTTTCCTACAGCCAACATTAGTGTGCTTTTATAGACAGTCAGTTGCCTGCTTTTCCCATACCTAAAGCTATCCCCTTTTCAAGTAAAGTTACTGCTAATTCTGTTCAGTGCTTTCCCATGAACCTTATGCCAAAGGTTAGATATTTGTGTATGCTCCAAACCTATCCATACTGATCTGTCCATGATTCTGGAGCATAATTTGTAGGAATTTATCTACAGCTGAAAAAAAAGTAAATTTTTGCATAAATGTTAAATTACCAGTAGGAAGTCTCCAAATCAAGATTTTTGTTTCTTTCCTCCTCATTCTTTATGTGAAGATGAGTGATTAGGTAAATCTATAAGGTGGCTGGCACATCAGCTGCCAAAATGTAATTATCAGGACTGTGTCTGATTTTGCACACTGACACAGGGGCAGTGCTAGAGTTAAGCCAGTACCTTCAGCAGGCCTGGCCAGCTGTGTCAGGTGGGAAGTGTAAGGTCCCACAAGCAGGAGAACTTAATTTCTGTCTTCAGCAGCACTAATGAATAATAAACAAGAGACAGAGGCTTGTAGGGGAAATTTAGTGCCTTTAACACCTGGGCCTCACTAAGCACAAATATGAGGTAAGAGAGATGCTGTCCTTGAGCACCCTGCTTCAGAGATGTGTTGGGAGTTTGTATCAAGGGAGTGGAGGAGATCGTGGTTCTACAGCCTAGGTACCCATCCTGCCCATGTTTTAACAAGAGGCCTTCAGAAAATTGAAGCTACCAATGGGTTTGTTTATAGAGAGGTTGTACAGGAAGTGGAAACCTCTAGCAGAGGCAACCCAGTCATGGTGAAAGAGGTCTGCTGTCCTTACTTAGCAAGGACCTGTGAGCAAGAGGGACTGTAGTCACTTTGTTGTACAGAGGTATTTTCTCTAGCATTGTTGTCTTTCTCTGGTGTGGCCACCACTACTTCCCCTGTTGCAAGTGAGAGGCTTTGAATTTGGTGCCCTATGACCAGCTTTGTTTTACCTCTGCAAAACTCTGATGACTGAAATCTGAAATCCAGCTGGGGTCAGTATCAGACTCTTATAATATTTTGAGCATAGAAGAAAAGCTCAGAATCCTCCTGCAAAAATTCTGCTCTTTGCCTGCTCTTTGCACTCAAAAAAAAAAAAAAAGCCTGCTCTTTGCCGTCAGAGATAACTGGTAGAGCTCTTTTAAAATTTAATACTAGAACTCAGTATGAAGTTGTTGGTTATGCTTCAGATGACGCACAAGTGATCAAATATTCCTGATAACTATAATTTCCCTGAATATATGAATGACACAATATTATGAATAAGTATATTTTCCTTCTACTGGTATTATGTTGATATTACTATGCATATGTGAAATATAGGTAAACTTATACAAAATTTTAATTTCTTTAAATTGAGAATGCAATAGCAGAAGAGACTGGTAGTCTTTTCAGCTTAGTATCCCTCCCCTTAGGGTGGTCAGTAGCAGATGCTTAGGGAAAACTGTGACAAATTTTACAAGTTGTAAATTACTCTTCCTCTCATGATTTTCTCAGGCTCCAGCAGTCAGTATTTTAAGAAAATTCCTGATGGTTTTGTCTGTTGTGTTATGTTTATGTACTCATTAACTCCTGAAGTAAAGAAATGAACACACTCTTTAAATCTAGAATTTATTGGCACTATTATGATCAGTGATATCTCATGGAAATGAATATAATAGTAGTATTATTAGTAATTATTAATAATAGTAACAACAATACAATAATAATAACAACCCCCTTGAAAATCATTCTAGAATCTCCTTTTGTTTTAAATCCACAATCCCAAAAATTTCATAGTGGAAAATGGCTTTTCACAGTTAATTTGCTGTGACATTTGCAGTTTGACAGCTATACCATAACTACTCAGTCATCTCTTTTCCTATGAAGAGCTTCTGCCTACTTACCTCATGCAGAAGTTACTCATAGATTGTCCTGTACACATCACTCACTACCCACTCAAAACTTTAGTTTTCTCCTATTAAAAAAGAAAAAAACAGGTTTTGCCTTAGGGAAACTTGTGAATATAATCTAACTAGAGCTAAATCCTCATAAAACTGGGAAATTGCCATTTTAAGAAGCTCATTGGATTGACAGCCTGCTAGTATTTTTGCCTGGCTGTTGGGGTACCTGCTGTTCCATGGTAAAAACAATGAATAAGTGTATTGGTTAATGGCAAAGGACAAAATGCATGCACCCTCATCAGTCAACATCAGAAGCCTTCAGTCATAAGCTTAACCTAGGTCTGAGTTTTGAAGATTTCATTTCCTTGCAGGTGACTGGTCCTTAAGTCTAATAATGAGATAACATTTGGCCACTCATCATGCAAATCTGACTGACCACGGGACAATGAGGGAGGAAGCAGGCAACCTGCCACTGTCATGCTGATGAGTCTCAAATCTCCTGATTCTAGTTAGTTTCTTAGAATCACTAACTTCAGCAAATTCCAAAGAGTTAATGTATGCCACCTTTTAAAACAATTATTAGAAGCATTATAACATGGGATGTCAGTGACCTAACTTTCCATTAAGCTAAAATTACTTTTTGTTGAAAGGAGATGATGTCCATCGTTTCCAACTGACCTTTAGAGCCATGACCAGAATGTTTGTCTGGCTGGGAGCCTCGTCATCTTCTCCGTGGAAGAAGAGAGCCAAGGAGATGGAGAGCTCCAGGAATAGCAGGACGTGATAACAGTTCTATCCCTACATTACATGTAAGTGAGTCATGTAACAGTATCAGTGTGAGTGGTTTTGCTACTTTATTCCATAACATTCCTTCTTGGCTACAATTTCGCTGGCACACTTGGCCCAGGCCACACAGGTTGACTGTATCTGTGTCTACCTGCTTGTAGGTAAGCTCAGGAAGCCAGCTGAGTGCACCTACATCCCAAACACGAAACTAGCTGAACTGCAGAAGGAATAATCTGAGTAGCCTTTGTGGAACTGGTGCAGACTAGGTTCAATGCCAGGGTCAAACCCATGATTTGGAAAAACTTATTTTTGAAATTGCTGATACATATATGGTCATCTCTCCCTATGTGAGGGCATAGCTAATAGAAGAAAAATAAGTAATGTTACAGATCAGATTTTTTTTTCTTTGAGAATAGATTTCTTAACTCCTAGATAAATATCATATCTTCTTATATCTATAAAATATTTTATAATTATGCTCATGCAAGTATAGCTGGAAGGGTAGATGAGATTAATGCATCTTTCATGCTGTAGAAAAGAGGAGTTTCTAAGGGATAGGACAGTATTCAGTCAAGAATTTTATGTAAAATTTACATCTGGAGCTCAGCTGCTGGAAACTGCTGGCCATAATAATGTCTTTCTTCTGGTGACAGGTAGTACCATCATTCTTTTTTTCTAGCATCCTGACATTGTTCTAATTTTAGCTCAAACTGTTTCCACTTTTAATGGAGTCTAAAGTTCAGTTAGCTATTGAATTTCACTGCCATATTTTGCAAATTGCTGCTGTTGGTTACTTAAATTATAAATTGTTCAGGATATATAACTACTTACTATTATGAAAAGGTCCATTTCTGACATCTAATTCCAGTTTATCAGCCAAACCAGTGAACTGATGGCCCTGGTCAGCACAATAGGATGATAAAACCCAGCTTTGAAGTATATAATCCTCTTATTAGTTATATAAGACAGGCTAGCAGGAAATTTCCCAAATGAGGTCTTAAACTGTGTTGTTTTCCAGTCATTTCAAACCATCCTAGATTCTCAGTAATGCCATTTCAAATGTACCTTTGGGTGGAAAGGAATCATCATAATTTTCGGCATATTTTATTACTCAGAAATAATCTCATCCTTTCTGTTCCCTCTGATTTTTCAGTTGATTATATATTTTTTCTATTTCTTGCCAATTCTATCTGCAACCACTCTTTAATAATTCTATTCAACACTGAGTCCTTAAATAAATTGTTTTTTCTTTTCTCCTTTACACTGTTTTCAGTGGGAAGAGGGGCTGAGAAAGCATTAGGAATATACCCACCAGCACCTTTGTTCCTTCCTTAGTTTTTTGAACATACTTCAAAGACAGAAACTTCATGGCAGTGTACTGAGTGTGCTCCTAGTTTACAGAAAATCTTTGGATTTAGATGTTAGAGAGCTCCATTCTCTCATTTAGTGTTCTAAATATGCAACATATTTTAATTCACAGAAGGGTCATGCTGATTTAGCTGATAATGGTTTCTATTAATTCCACATGCTGTACCAATTAAAATCTGGGCATGCAAATTAAAATGTTTCTTCTGGATGAATGGGAGATAGGGGAGGTTATAAACCCCAAATGCTTCTTTGAAGCATGGTTCTGTTTGAACAGAAAAAGCTTCTAAGTATTATTCTCTGGGAGTCTGTGTGTATTGTGTCTCAATCAATCCTTATCAAATGCTCCCAGGTTACAATAAACAAGGTTTTTATTTCCTTAGCTGCCAGCTCTGACAAGCCGATGCAGTCTGTCAGAGTCAGACTGGGATCTTTCCATCACACATTACATGACCAGTAAGAAAGATTCTGTGAGCCAAATCTGTCCTCAGCTGCACTCCTGCAATCCTGTTACCTCTGTTGCGTGTCCTCAGTGACACCAGAGCAAATCCCTCCTGTGCAAGGGAGCTCTGCAGTGGGAGATGCAGGAAGGGTGTCAGAGGTAGCAGGATTCGAGGAGGCAGCCAGTGGATTTTCCCTTTGAGAAATTTGTTCTTTATCAGCTATTGTAAAACATGCATTTTTATTGAAAACATAGGCCCTTTCTACTGGACATCAGAACTGACAAAAATTTCACAGAATCACAGAATGTGCTGAGTTGGAAGGGAGCCTCAAGGATCACTGAGTCCAGCACCTGGCCCTGCACAGGTCAAAGCCAAGAACTCCACTGTGTGTGTTTCTGAGAGCATTATCCAACACCTGAACTCAGTCAGGCTTGATGCCCTGGGGAGTCTATTCCAGTGCCCAGCCACCCTATGGGTGAAAAATGTTTTCCTGATACCCAACCTAAACCTCCCTGACACAGCTTCATGCCATTCCTTCTTCAACACCTTAGGCCTGATGAACATTTAGTGAACAATTTTGTAGAAGATGCACGAGGAGAACTAGAACATGTTCATCCCTTGATTTCTTTCTCTGAGAAATGTTCAATGTATTTACATTGCTTTATTAAACGAAAAAATTACTTTTAGAAAAAAAAAAAATATTTTAACATCACATTTGCCATAACAGATGTTCTACTTTCTTTATAGAATACAACATACATTCTCCAATTAGCTTCTTGAATATAAACAAATAACTTTTACAGTAACAGCTTTTGTCCTGTAGTTTTTGACAAATGCTGGTTACTTAGCACATTGACCATATTCACTTACTCCCTTTATATTATGGAATCATAGAATGGTTTGAATTTGACAGGACCTTAAAATCACCAACCCTCCTGCCATGTGCAGGGACACCTTTCACTAGACCAGATTGCTCAGGCCGCCATCCAAACTGAACTTGAATACTTCCAGGGATGGGGCATCCACAACAGCTCTGGGTAACCAGTTCCAGTTCCTGACCACCCTCAAGTAAAGGATTTTTACTTAATGTCACCTTCGCTCTTTCAGTTGAAACCACTTCCTCTTGTCTTGTCACTACAGGCCCTTGTAAATAGTTTCCCTTCATCCTTCTTAAAGCCTTCCTTCGGGTATTGGAAGGACACAACCAGGTCACCCTGGAGCCTTCTCTTCTTGTGACTGAAAAACCCAGTTCTTTCAGCTTTTTCTTGTAGGAGAGGTTCTCCATCCCTCTGATCATCTTTGTTTTGTCCTCTGGACTTGCTCCAGCAGGTCCCTGTCCCTCTGTGCAGGGATCCCAGCTCTGGATGCAGAGCTCCAGGTGGTCTCACCAGAGCAGAGCAGAGGGGCAGAATCCCCTCCCTCCCCTGCTGCCCACGGGGCTCTGGATGCAGCCCAGGACACGTTTGGCTCTCTGGGCTGGGAGTGCCATGGCTGGGGCATGTCCAGCCCCTCACCCAGCAGCACCCCCAAGTCCTTGTGGGCAGGGCTGCTCTGGGTCTGTTCATGCCCAGCCTGTGCTGACACCAGGCCCATTACTGTGACCCTGTAAAGGGTGCAGCCCTTTACATTTGGCTTTGTTGAACCTCAGCCCATTTCTCCACAAAAGCTTCATGAAAGAGAGAAAGAATTGTATATTATGAAATTCATCAGTTTTCAACATTTTCTTGGAAAGATGTTTTTAAAAGATTTCTCCTTTCCTTTATGTAGACTACTAATAAGGCTAAAAGTCATTTATATATATTGCTGTTAAAAAAATAGCCTTCTAAAACTTGAGGCAGGGGTAGTGATCATTTTATGTAATGACATTCCTGCCAGTTCCGGAATTTAGATGCTAAAGAGGGAAGGGAAATTACAAACAAGCATAAGAAAAGCTAAATTTTCTTTTTTCAGCCCTGTTTAGAAGCTTAGCAGGATAACTCTGATTAAGCACTGGGAAGAAGAAAAATGGGCATGTCTAGGTGCAAAATAGCCATATGTTTGCCATGAATCACTTCAAAGGCCTTTTAAGTTGGGCACTCATTTTTCCTCACATGCATATGCACGCAGCAGGCTGAAAGCTCCATGCTCAGACGCCTTACCATAGCTGACTTAGATGGGAAACAGCAAAAGAAAAATCCAAAACTATCCACAAACCTCAAAAGGACACATACATTTTGGAAGAACAATTGAAACACATTTTTTGAGCTTCAAATAACTGTGACTGTCTGTGTAATAGAGTAGTCTTACCATAAGTGTTTTCCAAAGTAAGAAAAGCATTCATGCACTTTTTTTTTTCTTTTTTCCCCCTATTTCAGGATTAAGTGCTCAACATTACACTTAGATGTAGAGAATGCTTACAGTTTGAATTATAAACTCAAACTGGCAGTCTCATCCTGCCTGGTGCAGTTGAGCAAGTGCATCCACCCAGAGATTTCTGAGATTTCCTCTCCAACCTGTGATGTGAATGCAGGAGACTGTACTGGCCTGCAGGAATTGCTGTGGAACCCAAGGCTAACCTGGCTCACCTGGCACTTGCAGCTTATGAATTTATCTCTTCACCATTTGTATCAATACCATGCCTTTCCTGGTGGCTAATTCAAGCAAGGATATGTTGTTGTCTAGACTCCACATAGCTCCCAGTGCTACCACCTCTTCTAAGGTGAGCTTGCCAGAAGTGGGTGGAAACAGTGCTAAATCTGGTAACATGTAAAATTTGGACTTGGACTTTCTTCTTGATTAAAAGGAAAAAAATGTGCATTATGTAACTATCTAAGCAGAATGAAGCTTTTTGGTTGTGTTTGGAAATTGTTTCTTAGGGGGTCCCAGCAGACAGCCCCATGGTGTGAAGTGCATCCTGGCAGTCTGCTGCAGCACACCGGGGTCCATCCTGCCTCCTCTCCTCTCTTCATTACAACAACTTTGCTCAAAAAATGCAAAGTAAAGCCTTGGTTTTTCTGCACGGTTTTCTACAATTTAATTTTCTGTTTTCTATCAGCAGTATTATATGAATACCTTTTGGGTGAGTCTGGATCCAGACAAAATTGAAGTGGCCTTTATTTTAGGAAGTTCAGCTGCTATGAAAGATACTCCTCTTATTGCTGATGCATTCTTACTGAACCCCTAGTACATTTTCCAGACTCTTTCCTGCTTTGTTCCTTTACACAGCTGGAACAAGCTCCTTCATGCTACACCATAAAAGACTTTTCTGTAATAGCCACTTTCCTATGAAGCTGCAATGACATGAAACACAATGCGTCAGACTAAAAATGGTAAAGAACTAAACACTCAATTGGATTAGACTCTTGAATCAGAGTTAATAAAGTCTAGGGAAAGAAGAAAAAAATACCAGGATGCTTACTATAGGAGGAAACATGACTTGGAGGCTGCTGTAGAAAATGAAATTTAACATCAGGTACAATATCCAAGGAGAAGTGTCAAAATCAGTCAAGTAACTGACACAAAATTTTAAAAATCCCCACTGTTTTTTTTTCCCCCTTATCGATGTATGTGTTAACCCCTTTTCTGCTGAGAAGGATGATTTTAAAAAAACAAAACTACTGATCGTTATTTCTTATTATTTTAATGTGCTTAGAATTTTATTAATTAAAATTTATTAATCAGTTTTGAGATTATATCTTTGAGAAAATGTCTCTATCTTGATTGCCTCCTGCAGATACATTTATCACAGTAAATATGACAACAGCATGGAATTGCTTTTCGTCTCCTTTCACCTCTCCAGGTTCTTAGCCTTGTAAAGGTCCTGGCCACCTCCACTTTACCTGCAGTTAGTCTGACTAACTCCCTGCATTCTCACATTTCTGCAACACGTTAATACTCTGTCCCTTCCCCCTCATGTGGTCCCTTCCTTGCAAAGGATAGCGTCAGCCAGGTCAGTTTTACCACAAAGAAGTTGCTGTGCTTTTACGAGCAGAATAATACCAGCACTTGGAGCTCCAGTTCTGAGAGATGACTCCCCTACACTGCAATTACTGTTCTTAACAGGGTGTTTGGCATTATATTATTGCACACCGACTCAGAAGGTGTTTTAATGTCTAGATTTTGTCAGCTATCCAGATTCAATCTATTGCAAATGTTACTGACTCCCATGGTATGGTAAAGTGTATGTAAATAACAACACTCTTGAGCCCTCATTGAATTAAAATAATTTACTAATACTGTGTAGGAGGAGAAGAGGAGGAAAGAAAAGTGGGAATTAAATTGTGTGGCTCTGGAAAGATTTTAAATGACAGTTTCAGATTCAGGCCTTGTAATGCATGGATACTAAGTTAACTGAATGTATTAGTCAAGAACAGAATTTGCAGGTGTGTATTCCTGCTTTTTTTAAAGTTAACTGTCATTCTGGATCCTTACAGGATTTAGGGGACAGGATTTCTGGCTGCAGCTATAGAATCTCAAAGAAAAGAAGAGATTGCTTGTGCCTGTGACAACCTCCTGTTGCTGTCGTTTTTATCTGAGAAATTTTACCCTGCCAAAGCTGATACCCTTTAATGACCTATCACAGACTAACATTAAGCATTGAAATCAGGCTTGTTGATTTAGGTTGTTCTGGTTTTTTGGGTTGTTTTTTTTTTACGTTGTGTAAGTGCATATGCATTATCCTTTAATGAGTCAAGTTATTTAAATTTCAGATCAGATTGGGGATATAGCGAGTGTGATGGTTCTATATTCCTCTACCATCTGTCACTGAGAAGCTTCTTAAAGTTGCAGCCTCGGTTAGAAGAACAGCTTGGTCCTGTAATCTCTTTGCTGCTGTTTCTAAACAAAGACTAAAGACAGGCTTCTCATCTACTGAGAACTGTTGTTTTGAGAGAAACCTAGTGAAACACTAAGGCTGTGTGGAATATTCAAAGACTCTTGTGGTGGTGCTACAAATATGTGTACCTCCGTGGTTCAGATCACAAGCTCACCTCACAAAACACTAATTTAATGGAAATCCCTAGTGCTGAGGCAAAGTAGGTGAGTGGTTTAAAGTTGTACTCCCACGGTAAACTGAAGCATCTGTTACTGTTTTTATTCCTTTTGGTAGCCCTCAGTCAGATCAGACACCTCTAGCTGAAGCAGTGGAGTTGCTAAATAATTTTGGGAGTGGAACAAGACTGACCAATACAGACAGTCTGCAGAGATGCTCTGAGGTACTTCAGCCCTGGAGCCTTTGTGGAATTTGGATGATAGCCTGGAATTTGGATAACAGTCAGGACTGTTTTCTAAGTGTTTTTTCCTGTCATGATTTTGTTCTGAATATGTCGTGGCGTGTGCTTTTTCTCTCTGTCCCAGGGCACACAGCAGCACTGGGGGATGTGACACTCTCCCCCTGGGGAGCTCTCACCTCCCCACCCAGGGGCTCTGATGATCTTGGCAGTGTCTGTCTGGGGCGCAGAGATAGAGACGAGACGGATCTTGGGGTAAACTGAGGAGGTTTATTGAAGGTAGCAACAGAAGAGAAAAACCCCAGAGGACCCCGAGCAGGGCTCCGACCGTGGGTTTTATACAGGCAGCTTAAGGGAGGGGTAAGGGGAGTGGTAAAGCAACAACAACCAATGGGGAAGGTATCCAGGGGAATTACAGAGGTGGGGAAACACAACTTGGACCAATCCAGGATGTATGGGATGGGTTTACACAAGGCGGGAAAGATGATAGACAGATAACTGAAAGGTACATAACAGGTGCCTGCATAAATTAACAGAGCTGAAGGGGACAAAAGAATACTAAAGAGAGGGGGTAGGGTACACAGAACTGGGTTTAGGGTACATTAAACTGGATTTATTAAAGCAAATATAAGAAACTAAATAAACCTATTTAACGCACCACCACATGAATATATGATACTCTGTCAAAGCTGCTGGGTGTTGAACCTGTCTCAGGCTGTTCTTAGTCTCAGAAGACATTTTTTTGCAGGCATTGAGTTAAGTCAGCATTGGTCATATGGATTGTGGTGGACTGCAGGCATCAGCTGGGAGAAGGAGCAGGGACAAGCTGGAGGCGGAGCATCCTTAGGGAGCCGCTGATGGCACCAGAGGGAGAAGCATGGGTACTGACAGCAGACAAGGCTGCTTGGTGTAAAGGAAAGCAACCGGCCTTCAAATACTCCTGTTTCACCCACAGAAGTACAGAAAGACTTCTTTTTCTCCCTCTAAAAACACCAATAATACTTCTTCTTTTCTCCATGTTATCTGAGTAGTGCTGGTATTGCTCATCAGGAGGCCCAAGGGCGTGGCTGGTAAGGGCTCAGGAGACACAGTCCCATATGTCCTGCCAAGAACAGCAATGTTTTCTGATATCCCATTTTCTGTCATACAGTTAGTAAGGACTCCAGGAAATCTTACATAAAGCCCTGGATATTTATTAGGGCTTTTGTAAAAAAATCCAAAGAAATCAAAACCAAATGGACTTTGTCAATGGTTTATGTCTAAAGGATTGTACAAGTGTAGTTGAATCTTTATGCGGCTTTGTCCTGAGGAATTAAGGATGGCAAACCAGTTTATAAATTTGTATTTTATACTTTATAGTTTTATAATTTATAAACATGTACATTATGATAAGGATTAGACAAAAATATTTTAATCAGAATGATTTGTGACAGAGTATATGAGCTATAAAAACTATTATAGTGCAATACGAAGCAATATTGAAGTAATTACATTGAAACAATTGTATTAAAGCTAGAAAAAATGATTATTAAGTAGAGATTGATTTTACCCAACCGTACTGATGACTTTGGGCAAATCTTTTGCTCAGCCTCGAGGAGTAACCTTGAGGGCAGTGAGATATCAGGATACAGGATACACATCATCTCTAATATAGGGTACTATATATAGGAAAAAGTCACATGCACAAATTAAATTAAACATGATATTTGTTAACATGGAGATCTTGGAGTACTGACGTGACGTGTAAAACCAGAACCATGAGAAAAGTCATTATCTTCCTCTTACAAGCAAATTTATGATACAGACAAAACAGATAGATGCCACTTTCTCTTCTCCAGCCTTACTCATGTCTCAATAAAGTCTGAATAATTTTTGCCTTTACATTTCTACTTGGTTTCATTCTGCTATTGAAATTCTATCATCATATGAAGGTTGTTAAGTATTTCCTGTGAAACTTATCTTGAATTGTTAAAATAAAATATTTTCACATGTTCATAAGCCTTTGACTTCTTTCACTCTTTGGACTTTCTTCTCTTCAAAATTAATTTGCTTGCTAATATTGGCTTCCCAACAAAATTATGTTTTCTGCAGAGCAAGTAGTTAGTCAATTCTGTAACTGAATATATGTCACTAATCACAGTTGTTATTTCACTGCTGGTATTGAAAATTAGTAACATTTTAAATTACGTTTTTTCCATTTCACTGTTCAATTTCAAAATATAGTCTATAGCATACAGATGTTTTCCATTAGTACACTTGTATTTCTGGAAATTATGAGATGAAAAATATGTGCTAGATTGCAATCTTGCATAGTGAACATGTCTTAAATCATGTATATCAGAATTTTTTGTGTGTCAGACTGAATATACACATTGAAAAAAAGTAAGTCAAGGAGAAAAGGAGATTACTAGAATACTCCAAAGGCAAGAGTAGTTTTTTTAAAAGTACTACTTACTTATTGAGATAAATAAATTAAATCACATTATAGCTACCATAATTCAGTTTTCCCTAAAATTCTGTTAGTTCTCATTTCTCTAAGTGTAGAAAGTACTGAATACAATTGTATATACTTATTTCTAAAGCCTTTGTAATGCTCCAACATGACACACAACCCTGCTGGGCTTTGAAACAGAATCTTTTGCAGCCTGGCATAATGGAGAAGAAAGGGTGTTATTGCTGTGTGAAGTGAAAGAAGGATGGCCTAAATTCCTAAGACGATTACAGAATTGTAAAGGAAGTTTCAAAGATATGAAACATCATATGAAGGAAGCTCTGGGAATAGATTAAAACATAAGAGGGGGGAAGTGAAATATGTGTGATTATTGAAAACCTACCTGCTGCATATTTGGGGTGAATATTATCAGCCATTTCCCTTGGGCAATGTAAAATTGCAGATTTTAAATGCTGTCCTACCTGCTGTGGCAGACACCTGCACTTTGGGAATCTGCCTTCCTAACACAAAAGGCAGCCAACAGTGATATAAAGAGTCATCTCAACTACCCTGCTGCAGCTCAAATGCATTTAGGTCAATGTTACACAGGGGTTGTTTTTATAGTTTAAAGAACTTTAACGAAACAATATGGATGCTCACACAAATGACTGTTGCAGTGTACCCAAATGATCCAGGTCTGCTCTACAGCCCTGCCAAAGCAGAGACCTGGCAGTCTCCTATGCTGTCAGAGCAGTAAGACAGCTCTCTAAAGCACAAAGCAGTGCCTTCCTGAAGCACTAACATTGTCTCTGCTGAGGCAGCAAAATTTCTGCACCTAAAAATAATCAATCTGCATCTCAAGAATTATGTGTAATGTACATTGACCCAAACATTTCCCAAACCTGTTTCTTAATCTTCCAGCAGCTGTAGAGAAAGGTGCAGTACCCCTTTTTAAGGACAGGGAGATGGGGATATTGGATATTGGAAAAATGAATGAATTCAGTCCTAATGGGAAAAATTAGGTAGCTGGTGCAGTTTCTTGTTTGTTCATCCAGATCTACCTTCAACAGGTCTCTCATGCAGTGCTCCCATTCCAATTTAATTCTCTTTGTGGAACTGACACAGCTGTAGAAAAAGCTGTGTCCTCTGTGCCTCCTGAGTGGCATCAGCAGAACTCCTTATTGAGGTCATGTCCATCACAAGGTAGGCACTAGGGCTGCACTGCTGCCCTCGGGGGACTGTTTGTTTGGCAGATATCTTGTGCAGACCCCAGTGCCCAATAAGGACAAAGCCCGGCTTGACTTTCTTAGGTGTAGACAAAAACAACCACATTTCATTTTACTCATAGATTGAATAATACTTCTAAGATGCATGCAGATGATTACAATGGTAAACTAATTCCTGTTTTTCAGAGCAGGTTTGTGATAACCTGGTGAATGCTTTCCTGATAACCACCTACATGTCTATTTCTCCCCTGAGAATTAAGAATGGGAGTGACAGATAAAAGGCAAGGTGTTACAGGAGAACTGACACAGAAACAGTGAGTGGGTTAAAACCTAGGTGAAACTCACTTTTTTTTCTAACTGCTGGGTTTTTGTGAAGCATGGTTCAGTGGCTCTGCCCATCATATGAATTGCTGTCTGGAGCTAATAATCTTGAACTCCTATTACAGATATTAGGGAGAAGTAGGTATATTCAGAGCACAGTCCTAAAACAGATGTTGTAAATCAGATAACTCATACCCTAAAAGTTCCTGTGTGTGCCCTAATTAGAAAAACAGCTCTGTGTGATCTGTTGAGCTCTAAATGTTGAATTACTAGATATCTAAATTCATAAAATGAAGCATTGGTCCATTTCATTTTAAAAAATGAAAAAAACACCAAAACCAAAAAATCAGACTGGTATTTTGGATTTTTCTGTTACTTTTTTTAATCTTGCATTTGGAAAATAAACTCTCCCCTTCCTTCTCCCCTCCCTTCTCCTCCTCTTCTCTCTCTCTCTTTTCCTTTTCCTATCCCTAAATAAAGTAGTCATACATGTAGGCTTGCTAGGAAGTGTACTCTTTTGAAAATGTGATGTAGACAGTTATTTGCTAGTTACCCAATATCTCTGATTGTAAATTTCAGACCGATGACAGCTTGAAATGGTCAGGTGAAATATGTGGAAAAACTAACATCCACACATGCATGAATCTCCATGGTTGTGCATCTTCAACAGAAATAGGGTAATTCTTATCTTTTTCAAGTGCTAAAAATGAAAGTGGAAAAGAGGTAATGAGTGTATAGAAAAGGAAATTAAGATAAAAGGGGGCTATAGGCAAGGCTGGTGGAAAACAGCATATTTTCATACCTGAAAGTGCTGACCTCATCATCTCATTCAGATAAGTTTTGAGTTACAGATTTTGTACATAAGCTAAATCAGTTTTTTGTTGCTGAGCTCTTTAAGCAGAGGTGCAACTTAGAGCTGTGTTCACATTGTCTGTCATCACTGTGGCAGTGTGTGGGATATAATACCCTAACCTAGCCTGACACTTGGGCACCGACCCTGCTGCTTCCCAGCAGTGTCCTCTGCCAGCCTGGCAGCACAGCCTTGCCTGGTGCTCTGCAAGCCCTGAGGCTCCCTCTCCATCACATTGTCACTTATTTTGCCCTATTTTCCTTTCTTTTCCCTGCCATTGTATATTCCTTCTTTTCCCCCTCTTTCTTACCATCTCTAGGTAATTTTTATTTCTGAGTGCTTGTAACTATTTCTTTATTTTGCTGCACAGCAAGTTTTTAAATATTTTAAAAAGTACTTGAGTGTTATCTATACCTTGAAAGTGGTAAGGTGTCTTCCCATACCTGTGGGGGGAATTATGAGAATTAGCACTTACTTTAGGGGCATCTCTATTTCCTTCTCTCCCACTGTTTGCTGAGTCCCTTTAGCCATCTGCTCTTTCAGTATGTAGTTGAGGAGCACTGGCTATTGCATACCTTTTGTGACTGTACTGCCATTTCACAACATGTCTCTGGCTGCAGTGATAGAGCTGGCTTTGAGGAAGAATGCTCATATTGGTCCAAGTCCTCTCCTCTTTTTCTCTCCAGCTCGCTTCCTTTCTGATTGCTTTTCCCTAAGCTGTGTTGTTATGGGTATTTGTGGGACTCTACAGCAAATGTTGCCAGTGAGCTGAAATGCTCAAAAAAAGGAAACCTTATTTGTATCAAGTAGGAAGTACAATAAACAGTGATGCAGGGGAAAGGCAGCAGACAGGAAACTAAAATTGGCCTGCTCACCAAAGGAGGGCATTATGAGTGCATTCTGTATTACCCAAAATGTGCTTGGGCTGGGATGGCAGATTCACTGTAAATATTCCCCTCTGCAGTGAAATTGTATGGGGATATGATTCACAGCTCAGCTTTGCCAGTAATCAGCTTACCTTCCTCTGAGCATGAGTGGAGGCTCCTCTCATGAAAGTTGTGGAGTGGCTGCGGGAAGGTTAAACCTGGGCGTCCCTCCTATGCACCAGCTGCTCCCAGAGAAATTCTTAATGCCTTGGCTATTCACAAATTCTTTCTGAGCTTCTCCTCAGACAAAGCCTATTCATACTGTCCTTAAGAAAAGATGTCAGCTTAGTCAGGCTATGGTTTTTCAAAGAAGTCCAAGTTGTTTGGGCACCCAGTTTATTTGAAATTAAAAGTACATGTTCAAGTTTAGATGGCTTCAAAAAGTCCCAGCTGGAGTCTGCTTACTGGTAGAAAAGGGACAGATAGATAAAGCAACATTGGCCATGACACTGAAACATGACTCAGTACTATAATTCAGCACACAGCCTTTATTGCATTTAGCAGTATTTATTAATTACTTGTCCTAAAATTTTATTCTTCCTTCTTTCCATTTGCTTATGAGAGACAGATTTCTTTCAGATCTAGTGAAGAGAGCATTTCTTTCAAAGATATTTTGGAGGGGTTGTTTTTATAAAGCTGATCAAAAACTGCAAAAGTGAATTAAAAAACAAAAAAAGGACAAAGTTCTCTATTTAATATGGAAAACACTAATAGCAAACTTTCCACAGTAACAAACCAAACTGCAAGTAAGACATGCAGCCTTTTAAGAATAATTTCTTGAATGCACAGGTGGCTTGTTGATATTGCAGACTATCTAATTCTGAACCACAGTGGTTGAGAAGCAGCAATCTTTGTTGCGAGTGAAAAGGTGATATTACACTTGTTTTAGGAAGGTGATTTGTTTGAGTGTCTGGTAGGTCCCCAGTGCACAATACTGTGTGACACAGAGACATCTGAGCTAGTCCCACATGCAATAGTCTTGCTCTCAGAAGTGGGGTAGCCAGAAGTTCACACAGGTGCATTTGTTCTAGTTTTCACTCTTCAGTCATCTGCAGTGCAGACTTGCTTTATGAATCATGGAAAAAAATGTTCTACCTCCTTGCTTCCAGCCTATATTATCAGATAAAAGCTTTACAAATACTGTGTGAACTGTGTTCATGCCATTTGTTAACAAATTTCTGGCTCTTTACTCTAGTGAACAACTTCATGTTGCAAACCCAAACCCTAGAAGATGAGTTTTCCAAAAAATAAAACTCCAAACTGTATGTAAGGTACACATGGCATTATATTCTGCATGGCAATGAAAGTCATTGAGTATGCAACTGACATAATTTAGGTCTTCTCAACCTCTCGTCTAATATTTGGGGTTTATTTTAAAACTACCTAATAATTTTTAAAACATCCAAGCAATTACTGCACAAAGACATTAAACAGCATATCATTCTTTAACCTAAAATTTTCCTGTGGGCTTCACATTTTTGTTGGACTCAATTGTGTAGGAGGCTGTAAATTTCATAAGGGTGCATTTGATTTAATTAGCTGTTTTTGTATATGCACTTGTGTTTGCTCTGAATGTCAGACCAGAACGGCAGCTGATTCAAGAGAGTATTCTCTTATTGCATCCAAAGGAAGTACTTAAATTTGAACCCTCTGACGAATGGGAGCTCTAGTTATGTTGTTAGTGTCTATATAGAAATCCAGAGCACAAATCCAAATGACTGGTGAAAATGTATTGAAAGAAATCTTGGTTTATACTCTGCAGTCTGAGTGTCATCGCTTGATCATGTGGTTGGTGACTTCGTGCTTCCTGCAATCTACCCCAGGCTGGAAATGAATGGCATTTTATGGCACCTATAAATCCAACAGTCACCCTTTTAAGATCTATTTTCTTAATTTCTTTCTGCTTTTTCTAATTTTCTGAAGCCCCCTGAAAATCTTTTGATGTAACCAGTGTTTTTTGCATTTTCCATGGTGCATAACAAAAACAAAAGACTGAATAATTTGTACACAAATTTTAAAGGGAGAATAAATTTTATAAATTAATTATAGGGAATAAAATTTTAAAATTTTAGATGTATAGGAAGAGACTTTTAAATAGTACTCATGTTTCTTCTTGTTACCAGAAGAAAAATTGCAAGGCTTTCCTAGGTACCTAGTTAATCATGTTATTCTTAAAATGTATTTCTTTTTGAACCCCCCTTACAATAGGTATTTTTGTGACAGTGCCATGGTATCCACCAGAACCCTTCCTACAGCACTGCTGAGCTGTACCCTGGAGGTGCTGAACAGTGCCTTAGATCCCTGATCACCCCCAGTGAGACTCTGCATAGAATGACTCGGACAAGGATCAGGGATGGGCTGGGTTTACTCCACCCACTCTGCACAGCAAATCAGGATCAGG
Source organism: Cisticola juncidis (assembly GCA_013400215.1). NCBI lineage: Eukaryota > Metazoa > Chordata > Aves > Passeriformes > Cisticolidae > Cisticola > Cisticola juncidis. The sequence goes on from VXBR01008903.1 coordinate 528,211, forward strand.
GGCAAACTCTCCCTGCCCAGCTCTACCTGGGTGCTCTGGGGTGCAGCTTTGGGTTCTGAATTTGCACTGAAGAGAACCTGCCTTGGGCTGCTTTGAGCTTTTCTCCAAGATCCTTCAACTTAAGACTAAAGAGAAGCTGTTTCTCAATTCTTAAATTGATTTTCCACTTGCTGCAACAGTAGCCTAGTTTCTGGTGATCAGGGTACATGAGAATCTTGGTTGAGGCTGTATCTGATTGGGGCAGGGACTAGTAAATTTTTGAGCTATTGTGTGGCTGAATTTTTATCAAATTACTCAGTTAGTCAGAAATCCTTTGATAGAACCATTTAAAGAATATGATGTTATATATTTGCATATCTATATTGCTTTCCTCCATTAGCCAAAATGTTTACACTTCTCTCTCAATTAGGAAAAAAAAATACAGTTTGAAAGGATATGAAACAAATTCATACAGACCTTTAAAAATGGTCCCTGCAAAAAATGCTCTTTCACTGGTTTTGCAGTTATTCATGTTATTCAACAAATTAGGACTTTACATCAAGGGGTTTCTTTTGAGTTTGCATCTTCTCATCTTGAACTAATGTTACCTTACTTTTTGCCAACAGTGTCAGTATGGCAGCAATTAATGGTAGTTTCTTGATAATTTCTAAACAATTTCTTGATTGTTGGCCACAAAAATTACAGTTCTGTATTCCCTCCGTTTAAACTTCTGCTGCTCTACAGATCAGTAAGTTCAACAATATTGAAATGCTGTTCTGCAAGGCTGCAGAACTAAGGCTGATTTACAAGCCCTGTGGCAATATTAAGCAACTTGGATGTTTTCCTGTAGTCAGTAAGCAAATTACTCTTCCTTTCAAGTCTGCTGCACTTGATGTTTCCAATATTTGCATTTGCAATATTTTCAATGATATTAGTATATGCTTCTGATTTACATGATGATCGTGAAGGTATAAATTTTCTGCAGTTGGATGCTGTTAATGGATTTTGGCTACCAAGCTCTTGGTTGTGTTAGTTGCAATTGAGGCTTAGTTTGCAGGCCCTGCAGCCACACAGTGGTTGTGGACATCATATTGTAACACTTGCACCTGTGCAGAGCCAAGCTTTTCTCACTCTTCTTTGTAGAGATGCAAATACTTAAGACATGAGACCCATATTTATTGCTTTTTAGATCCATTGTTTGTCCTAATAATTTAGGCATGACTTATTTTAAAAGTAAGCACTCAGGTAAGGTGTCCTGGAAGCAGCACAAGGGTTTTCTCTCTTGAACAAACCACTGTTATTTTCTGTGTTCCTATGCATGCAGGTTATGTTTTCTCAATATGCTTCCCAGAAGAAGGATCTCTGAGATTATTCAGTGATGCCAGCCTCGCTGTCACTGCACAGTGACACATGGTATTCTCCAGGGTCTGCTCCAGCTACCACTGAGGTGTGAAGCTCCAGCTGGCACAGCAGAGGCTTCCCTAAATGCTTACAGGTGCTGTGCAAGCCATCCTCACTGGTGCTGTCACAGCTGAGCTCTTCACAGCTGGTACAGCCTTCCTGGGACCAGAGCTGGATTTCTCTGGGTTTTATTGGTGATGGTGATTCTGGGTTTGTGGTTTTCTCTCATTTTGAGCCCACATTTGTCTGTGTTTTTTGCCTAGATAAGCCCTCAAAGAAGAAAAAGGCAGCAGTTTGACAAGGAGCCCAGTAAATGAAGGTTCTATCACATGCCAGTAGAGGAACCAGAGCAATTCTTCTCTAAGCAAATATTCTACAGCTTATCAGTGAAATTACATTTCATCCAAAAGTTGAAATTTTCCCAGGAGGCAAAAATTACTATATCACTTGCTATGCAGAACCTTCAAACTTCTGGTTTGTTATGAGAATAAACTTAATATTTTTTAGTAAAACTGCTTTCCTACTTATTTTTCTTACAGTCTGTAAATCAGTTATCTTTTTTGATTTACTGAATGATTAGGTGGCAGTGGAAATTCTATGTACATGAATACAAAATAGTTCATTAAAGGAAAATATCTTAATATTTATTATAATAATTATAATTAATAATATATAATTATATATATAATTATATATATATAATTATCATTAATAATTATAATTAACACCTTAAAAAACAACAGAAACTGAATGAACATTAATATTCAGGAATATTTGTTTAAATTACAGGTGTTTTTGCAGAAGCATGAACTCATTACCCAATAAGACTTAACTGCCCTGCAACACCCAAAATTGTTATAAATGACAAGGGAAGAAATAAGAAAATCTAATTTCACCAGTGTGTAATTCCATGCTATGTCTGAACCTTCAACAAAGTTTGTAATTCTTGCCAACTTAGAAAAATGTCACAGAAGAGGGAAAGATTTAGAGAGGAATAATATGGATTAACAAGTTACATAGGAGTAGTTATACGTGGCAAGCAGACAAGGACAATTTTAAATTATGAGAATTAGAGGTCTACAGACTCATAAGTGACCATGAAATGGCTTGGGAAAAACTGGAATTTGGTTACTGGACTATGGATGGCTTTGATTTGAACTAATACAATTGTTCTTTTGAAAAAGAAGAAGGCCTCAGTCATGACAATTTAAATGACATGAATTTTTTGTTTTAATACGCTGTTTCAAACTGTTTGGAAATTTGAGTAAAATTTGATTTTTGATAATGCTTTTCAAATTGCTGCAAAATTCTTCACAAACAGCAAATTGTTTTCTCTGGCACCAAGAGAAAAAGTTTCTTTCATTTCCTTTACCTTCTTTGTGGGTAGCACTGACCTCTGTAAAATTTTGTCATAAACTTTGATAGTGCCTGGAGTTCTCCCTTGGGTCCTTTCAGATTCTTATGTGAGGAGCTTCACCTATGAAGCTGACATTGAACCTTGATATTGAACACTTCCTTTTCCACATATTTCTGGGTGGTAATTAATCAGCATTGGATCTGATGCTTTCAGTTTTGTCTCTAATATGCTAGGTCCTGAGAAAGAGGGGAAAGGGGAAAAGGCTAGAGGCTAGGGAGGAACTATCATCTACTTTCTATAATGAATGAAAAAGTAAATGAGTGTTGTCTGATCACAAACATAGCAGTCAAAGGGTAATCTCTCCATCTCAGAATATAATGGTAGGAATTTTTAAATCCTAGTTAAAGGTTTCAATCACATTTACAGATGCAGTTTCACAAAGAGGAAGTTGAGTTTAAAACCTTACTGCTCTATCAGTGAGCAAGAGTAATAGCTTGCTAAAGTGATGCCAGTTATGAAGTGGGTTCTATTTCAAAATCATTCGTCAGAGGGAATTTTGGATTATGCTAGCATTTCACGGAAATAATCCAATCAGTTCCATATATTTAAACATTTTGAGGCTTTTTCCACCAATAAATTAGAGCTACTGACTTTCATGCCTATTGCTAAATCAGCCTGAAAGGAGGAGTGAGTGATCAGCATTCCCTGCTGTATTTATCCTTCTACTCTAGTGATTGCAATTGATGGCAGAGTGGGACATCACGAGATCAGCTGGTTTAATAAGTGAGTAAACAGGATCTAGGCGAGGCATCAGCAGACCATCAGGATCCCCTTAGAAATCAATGTTTTCTCATCCCTCTTTGTGACACCTTCCCCCTGGGGTGCAGAGTTCGCTTCTTGCCTCCTTTCTGCTCTTTTTTTTATTGTTGTTTAATAGATGGAATTCCCCCAAAACATCCTTTCTCCAAGCCACAAATATGCAGTTTCTCAGGGATAAATTAGCCACGGGAGAAAGACTCATGTCCAGAGCACAATTAATAAATTAATAAAAATGAGTTAATTAAACTTTGGATAAGAGTAACATAGATTGGGGAATTTGAAGATCTTCTTTCATGATGTTTTATATTTGCATGAAACATTTGCATTTAATTTCATATGCATTTAATTTTCTGCCTTCTAAAATGGACAGTGAGAAGAAATTAAGTATAGTTTCCATGTTTTTATTTAACTTTTTAAAAAGGTAGGGGTTTTTCTGTGTACAGCACTGAATAAAATAATTCCATGGAACACACAAAGAAAGGTAATATTTGGTCAGCATAAGGAATAATCTTTCTACAACACAATTTCACTCAGCTAATTTACATAAAAGCATAAGAGCACTATTTCAGAATTAAGGTGAGGGAAATAATCTTCCCTTTGAGAGAATTCATGCAATACCTCAATTTTCATCTACATTGCTTAATATATTAAAATTTTTTTAAAAGTACTAAGGTTTCACAAAAATGTCTCAGTTCTAGAATGTGACAATCCTTGCTGTATATATTTTCATACAAACACATGAGAAAGCTCCAACAGTGAAGAAGCACCAATATTAAAGTACCACCCCCCCAAGAGTAATACAGTGTGTGGTCAGTGAGAGAAGCCTGTGCACAGGCACTTTTGCCTCTGGGCATAGCACAGGCCAGGTGACTGCTGGGTGCCTTTCCAGACTTGATTTTTCTGGTTGTGTGAGTGCAGGGTGAAAATGCAGCAGTTGGATCCTGCACTTCCCAGCCACAGTGTGCAGCCTTTCCCTTGGTAGATTCCTACGTATTTTGCAGTGGAGGCATAGGCCACTTTTCCAGGTGTTTGACCTCCTTTACCTGACAGGCTTCTGTTTTCATCCTTCCTTGGGGTAGTTCTGCCTCAGTGTAGTCAGCAAGAGAGACTGGCTGCTACAGAGGCAGGTTCTGGCTACACAGGGCTAGTATCTTGTATATGGGACAAATACTTCCTTCTATATTGTAGTGAAATTCCTGTGCCAGACAGTTGCCAAAGACAGTGGACTGCAAGAATGGAGATACTCTGTACAAATGCTGGTGAGCAGATGATTCAAATTATCCATGGCCCCAGAATTTCTCAGTTTGGATACTGGCAGCAAGGCAGTGTTGATCTTCAGGAAGCAGATTTTCCTCTGTGTGCAGCAGAACTAAAAATAAAAAAATCTTTTTTCTGTGTAGATTTCCTATGAAGAAGACATGTTATTTTTTTCTGAGCTTTTAGTAAAATCTTGCTATATTAATTTAAAGGGTTGAATGAAGACATCAACAGCAAATATTTTTTGAAACATTTTGAAATAAAGCTTCATTTTCAAATAAAGCTCATAGAAATTCATCTCTATTTATTATAATAAAAAGGGAAAATTTTCACAGTAAAATAGCAAGGATTGTTTTGTTAAAATCTGGGAGGAAATATTGACTAGTGTTTGCATAAATCTTCCTTATTCTGACATAGACTTGAACAGATAAGTGGATAAGCAGAGAAACAGTTCTCTAAAATGTGTGTTAGAAGTGGCTGCCATTTCAAAGACATTCTCTCTATACATTGCTAGCCATGATTTCTAAAAATAAGCTTTAATCTCTATCTCTAACTTTCCAATAGACTGCTAAGCAGCCAACATGTTGTCAAAGCTTCAAAACCTGTGGATAGTGTTTTGTTTCCCTGGCATGCCAGAGAAGAAAGTAAATCCCTGAATACTGAGCTGACACTTCCATCAAATATTTGTTTGTGGTAATGTTCAGATAAACAATCTCTTCTAATAAGTCATCATCTTTTATCTCCAGCACTATGGAGCTCATTATAAACAAATTCTTTTGAAGTTCATTGCTGAGAAATAAATTCTAGTGCATTTTTAAATCTTGAACTCCCAGTTACCTTGTTGATAGTGACATCAGCTAGTCTGGTACTGGGAAAAAAAACCCCATCTCTTACATCAATGGTATTCTCCTTTGTAACAAAACTGACTGGGCTTGCTGTTATTGCTTTATAAACAAAGCAGAGTGTCAGGAGTTCTGTGGGTTATTTATTTGGGGAAAGGAAGAGTAGAAATCTTTGGGAAATTCAGTGAGCTCTTTTTGCAGATATTTTTCAGTGAGCTCTTTGTGCAGTTACAGATGAGAAACTAGAAGAAAGACAGTAGAAAATAAAAGACAGCTTGATTTAGAAGATTTGATCAATGTATGTGAGATGTAAACGTGAAAAAAGTTTTATTTTTGTAGCCAATTTTTATGACTTTTGTTAGAGAGTTTATGACTCTTGTTACCTTGATTTTCCCTTGATTTCTTATTACCTGAATGAGACTTAAGGAAAAATAGGAAAAAAAAAAAATTAAAGATCTTTTTTATTCTGCTTCATCTGACTCTCTTCCTTCTCCATTTCAATATCATGCATTTTGATTAGTTTAAATGGCCTGTAATTCACTGACACATTTAAAATAGGTTAGTTATTTATCATATAATTAATGAACTTGCATATAAAATATCCACATTGTCAGTGAATATGTCAGTCTCAACTGCAGTGTTTATTGATGATCCTGAAGGTCTCTTCCAAACCAGTCATTCTGTGATTCTAAATTTATACAGGCATTCTAGAGATGGAGGAAATATTTAAGTATTAATATATAAATACTAGGTCGAGGCCTCTGAACTTGGCCTTTGAAGGTGCTTTATCCCATCCTGAAAATACACAGGTGCAAAGAAACACCTGATAGACATCTGTGGATGCACCTGTCCTCTTACAAGCTTGCTCAGCTCATCCACTCATTAGTATTGTCCAAGTCTGAGCTTCCTTTAATGAAAATACTTAATTTCTAATTACAGGTACAACTGCTGGTTTGTTTTTTTTTTACTCACTGTAAATTTAAGGTATTTATAATTAGTTGCTGTATATAGTCCTGAATAACATGCTCTTTTTGTATCAGCTGTGTGGGTGGCCCACAAATAACTAATAATAATAATCATGTGCTTAGAACAAGATTACTATTTAGATAGAAAAATCAGATTCCTAGAAGTCAAGAAATTCCCCTTTCACTATTGTCCATTCAAACTTACCTCCCTTTACTAACCATTTGTTTCTGCTGTTGTGCAAAAGCAAGTGGAGTTCAACTGGCATAGCAAAGCAAAAGAACTCCAGTTGTTACTATTTTGACATAATTTGCTCCTATTTGTGTAGATTTTTTAAGGGAAAATAAACAATTGCACATTTAAGTACTGTTGAAAATAATGGCCTTGTGGATCCAGGACCTGCCATGACTTCTGAAACCTAAGTAAGTATCCACCTGGCACTTGAATTGTGGGATGGACATCACAGCTTTTCTTACAGGCTTATTCTGGTCTCCCTGCTCCTGCAGCAGTCTCTACAGCTATTTTAAGTGCAAAGTCTCAGCTATTTTGAGTGGCTGTTTTGAGTCACCTTACCTTGGCAAAATCTTTCAAGAAGCACAAGCAACAGAAGGAAAACACTGTTTTTCCCTCCCTTCAAACCATACTGCAAAATTTGAGTGAAATTGCAAAGCATAAATTTAAATAACTTGTTACCACCTGACTATTTTCTACTGCTGACTTTTAGTGGATGCCAAAACCACTGGCCTTCAGTACAATTCTCAAATAAATTTTCTTAATGCAGTGGAATGTATCCTCTGCAGTGGAAATTATCAATTGTAATAAAGGTTGCAAAGTCTCCCTTAAAAAAAGAGATGACTTATACTAACTAATACAACTGACTTGAGAAGATAATATCCAGATTTACAGATTTCATTTGAATTTCTGCAAATTGAGGGCTGGAGGTGTCAGTCTTTGAATCTGACAATATTTTTAATTTCTAGGAAGTGATAGATAGTGATACTTATTTGAACGTTTGTGGTCTTGTTCCTAGCATTATGTTGTAATAGGATTAAATGACTTGAATAACAGCTTTTTTTTCTTATTCAAGGTGCTTTTTCTCCACTTGTCAGCTATTATATGCACCACGTAAAATCTAGGATATGCTACTGTGCTTTGTTAGCAAATATGCATGGATCTTGCTGTGGAGCAGGGATCCACTGTGCTGAGGGGTGTACAAACACACAGCACCAGAAAGGGACTGCTCTGTAGAGACTTTCTGCTTTTACTGTGTGTTGTATTTGTCTCTGCAATAACTGAGTGCCTTCCAGTAGTGCACTGAGCAATGCAACTACCATCTGGCATGTGTTTGTTGCCTCACTGTCTCCCCAGGGGAAGAAGTGTGTGCAGTGGAGTGTTATGTTTCTGAATTTTCATACATAGATACTGACACGTGCCTACGCTGGAAATGACAAGGTCAAAATACATGCCTTGCACTGGGAATGAAAAATGGTGATATTTTGAATGTTCCTAATTCTACATGTGCCAGTTCTTGAGCAAGATCTCCCTTTTACATAAGAAGATGCATTTTGAATTTAATGCAGCATTTTCCCTTCCTGCATAGCCTCTAGTCACCCTCTGTCTTCAGTAAGGAGCTGCCAGGGGCTCCCATCCCTTTCTCCAGATGGTATTGGGAGCTGAAGGCAAGAAAAGGGAAGAGGAAAAGTTAAATTTAAAAGTATTCATGCTCACAGAAATGAAATCTGTTCTTCCTGAGATGAGGAAAAGTCATGACACAACAAATTCCCTACTCATTCACATCCTGTGCAATGCCATGTACTACAAGATGCTGTTCCATGTGTAAACATATGCAACTTTTGATCATTATAAATGCACTGGTTCCTCCAAAACTTGGAATCAAGCATCATTTTTACATCTAGATTTGCTGAAAATAAACAAAAAATTCTTCATGATCATTCAAAAGGGCCCCAAATGGAGGAATAATTCTTGAAAAATTTGTTGTTCAAAGAATGAAAATTTTTTAATGTCCCAGATTCTTACGTGTAAAGATAATCTGCTACACCATTGCATTAGCCTAGCTGAAATGCCAGTGATGATAATTTCTGATAAAACAGGGATCTGTATTTGTTCACTTATTTCATAACTGAGAATGGTGTAGTGGATTATGGGTACTTGTGCTTGAAAAGAAAAAGAAACCTCCTGTGTACAGATTTTTTCCCAAAGGAAATTTTCAGAAGATTTCAGAAGAAGTCAACACAAGTTCACTTGTAATTATTCAGTAGGACTGGATGTGCTGCAATCAGGAGATCTCTTCCCTTTGTGTATTTAAATAGATAGAATCACTATCAGTTCCCTAATTTTTTTCTCCACAGTTATATTTTATTCTTCCCCAGCCTTTCTGTGGAAGCTACCTACTTCACTGTGCCCTTCCAAAATTCTCCTATTACAACATTTTTTTTTCCCCTGTAGATTTTTTTTAATGAGTTAAGCAGCAGAAATTGATTATTAACTCATTATTAACAGTTTGGGAGTAGGCAGATTCTGATTAAAAACTTTGATACAAGGCACAGAGCAGGTCAGTGGGGAACAATACTTTGAAATTCAGTTCTGAATTCTACCAGTAATTTCCTATGTGGTTTTAAATGTATTGCTGAACTCCTTTGTGGCTGAGTTCACCCATCTGTTCATGAAATATATAACTTTATCCAGCAGAGATGCTACAACACTTAATTTTTTAATTAACTTCCACACATTTGGTTCTATAAATGAAGGTTTTCCCTTTATTTTTTGTCTTTTAGAGTGCAAATTAATTTGGAATATTTTTTGTGAAGATTTTGTGGCTCATGTTATAAGCTAATAGCAACCCTTTTCATTAAAAACACCTGCAGTTTTCTGTGTAAATTAGACTTATGATGATCAAAATCCCCCAAAAAAAGCTCTTGAACTTTTCATCTGCCCTTGTAGTTAGTGGTGTTATAAACTAAAAGGAATATAATAACTTTCCCTGTGTCGCAGAATATACAGTTTTCTGTAAACTTTTCTATGAAATGCACAAAATCATCTTTAATCCAAATTTAATCCCATAAAATTAGCTTTATGGTTTTTTTATTATTCATGAGAGTGCCTTTGTAACCATGACTTCTTGCTTCTGTGATGAAAATAAAATCATTTTTAATTATGTATGAAGGAGTGTATCTCATAGTAGTGTTTATTGTTATCTTCTGATTTAGGTGCTTATGACAGAACAGTTCAACAAAATTCTAAATTTTTTCAGTTCTATTTTAATTGACTGCTTTAGAATTTTTTTGCAAATACAGTTTTGTTGTGGGTGTATTTTTCTCTTGTCGTGATGTTTGTCACAGGACTAATAGGTTCTGCTGCTTATTCTCTGATTGGCCTGGATACATTATGAAATGGCAATCTAGGGCCAGACTAATGCCCTTTTCACATGGCAAACCATATAGAGATGCTTATGTAGGCACTGTCTGAATCAATGCTTAGCCTGTCGCTTATTTCTGTTTGAATCTGTTTATTCCTCTTCTATTAAGGACGAAATATAGGCAACAACATCCTTTGCATGCTGTGCGGTTTTGCATTATCAAACTGCATACATTTGAAACTGAATTTTGAATCTGTAATACCCAGATACAAGTTTGCCAGTATCAATTGCAGAACTCTACAAAGTCTCCACTGAAGCCCCATCCTCTATTCTTTCCTCCTGGATTTCTAATCCATCACCTCCTGCATAAGTGTATTGCACACATCTTAGGGCTTTTAATTTCCTTTATGTCGTAAAGCCTTATTACAGGCGTAGTTGGTTTGTTTCTTGAGTATACAGGCATCCAGCACAAGAGATAGTCAGGTACTTGGGAATGTTTCACTGTCCTGGAACTTCTGTCCTAGGAAAGTTTGGCAGACCCTCTGGCACCCAAGCAATTAGATGTGGGCACCGAAATGATTTCTGCTCCTGAAATCTATAGTCCATTGAGTGATTTGCTTAAACCCTGTTGCAAAGAAAACTGGATAATCCAGTGAAAATCACAATTGGTACTATCTTAAACTACCACTGAAGAGGAGAATGGTGGCTTAAAGATGCAGACAAAAGAAAGATTACAAGACAACTTCATTCTAAGTGGGGTCATCTGAAGTTCATGAACAGTGGTAGAAGGGGCTGGAGGGAGATGACAAGATGCTGGACTGCTTACCCTCTTTCCATGTTCCGTGATTTGCAGTAGTGATTCTGGGATTCCCATGTTCCTGCATACTCTAGTGCCTTCCAGGAAGACTGTTCCTCAGTCATTGCTCATAAATTTGGATATAAAGTTTTACACAATTCTATATACTTGTAGTTTTATATAGACATTTCTAAAATGGCACAGAGAAATTTTCATCTGGTTCTGTAGATGTATCATATCTGGGTATTGTGAATTCAGAACAGAGATTGTTATTCAAATGGAAGTGTTAGAAAAATCATGAAATAATGCTGCCAGCTATGCCATTTCAAGCATAAAACATGGTTTTCTTTTAAAATTAATGCAAACCTTCCCTAATACGATTACCCTTGTGGGAATATTTGTCAGAGAGAACACAAGCCAGTTAGGCATTTCTTTGTGATGATCCATTACAGTTCATTCTAAATCAGCTATAAATATTGTTTCATTAAAATTTTTATCTGCTACTGTCAGTCTGGGTTTTTCACAGATGAATCTTATCAGAATAAAGAGCTGACAGTACTTTTTAAACTGAACTATGCAAGATCAGGGTTATAGTCCATAACTTCCAGTGTCCTCCCATAGCCTTAATATCTGCTGGGTGAAAACTGTTACTTAATTTATTTGACACTTTCATCCATTTTCACTCTTGAAGAGGATAAGTAGAACTTCACTTTGTTTGAGTCAGAGGAGAGAAAACTGAATAAGTAGCCTAGGAGATCTTGACAAAAGTGTATGTGAGCTTTATTTCAAAAAATAAAAAATAATATTTTCCAATTTGTTTCAAATACTTTTAGTGATTTATATATGAAAGAATGTTGTGACGAGAAGTAATTGAGGTAAGAGCTCTGTTATGTTCAATACATAAAGCAGTGTCTAGATAAACTAATACTCTTTTCTGCTTTTTGAAATTCTTGCTGTGGAATGCCGAATGGGAATGATCAGTCACTGGTGGCCTCTAAATTCCTATTAAGCCTCATATGCTCTACAGAATGCAATCATTTCTAAGACTGACAGTCCTCAGCCTTTAAAATGGAATTGAGTGTGTTAAGTGTAATTATTTCTCTGTGTTTTAGCTGATCTACTAAAGACCAGAATACAACTTCTGTTTTGTCCAGAAAAATGCATTTTGTCCACCGTTTCATCAACTTTTCTAATTGGAAACCTCTCTCCATTTGCGGTTTTAGGATTTTCTGAAGCCAAGGCAATGTAAAGCAAGAAATGAAAAAGTGCTGACTCCAGACATATGGAGCTGTGCCAAGTGTTAAGGCAAGAGAGCCAGCAGAAACTCCTTTTTCTCCCTCTTCTCCTGCTGCTTCTAGCCTTTTCCCCCTATGACCCTCAATTCTCAGCTAAACAATACATTGAGCATGGGTCCAAGGCACCAGGTGGGAAATGAGCTGGCCTTTCTCCAAAAGATAGGCTGGCCAAGTTCATAGGGAGAATTGGTTTCTAACATTTGTCAAATCTGTGTGAATGGTTGCCAGTCTGACAAAGGGAGGAAAAAAGAAAAGAAGAAAATGTCTAGATGGTAACTAGTCATGCATCAGAGAATAGTGTTGACTCTACATTGTTTAAGTATAATAGTCATTGAATTAATATAACTGCTCAAAACATTTCAGTCTGAATGAGCCCTTGTATCTTTACTGCTTTGAGCTTGTACTACCTCCAAAATGTTGCATTTGCTGTTCACTGGCCCAAATTAAAGAGGAGTCTTTAAGTTTGCATTTAAAGATTCTTTACAGTAGATGTGGATTTGTTAGGATGAAGAGGGAACTAAATTTGCTTTTCTGGTGTACTACTTTAAAAAGAGCATCACAGAGGTTTGTTAGATTCCACTAACAGTCTGGTAGGATCTCTGAGGAAGGTCAGAAGACCACTGTGAAGTCAGTAAGTGTTCTGTCATACAAAGAACCTGCAGTCATGTGGAGATGACTCTCTACTCCCAGCCTGGAACCCACGTGCCCATCCTTCTCATTTCCTCCCTGTACTGAGAGTCCCTCTTCTCAAGGATGGTATGAGTGCACAGAAGCTAAAATATCACACTTCCTATCAGAACAGACTGCATACAAAAAGCTGGTGACCGTGCAGGCATCACAGGGTTAGGGGAGACAGGTAGGGAGCAGGTATCTGTGAATTTTCAAAGCAGGCAAGTAAGAACAGGAATAGAACCTCTGAAATTATACTTTTGTCTTCACAGTGCCTTGAAACTTTCTGTTTAGAATTGCCAAGCACTCCAACTAATTAAGGACTCAAACCAATTAAGGAGTTAGTTTTTATTTTTCTTTTTCATAGGACTGGTTAGGCTAATTTTCAGCTACCTGTAAGCAATACCTAATTTACAATTCCATACACACATCTCTTTTGCTGCTTGAGTAGTCACTTGACAACTTGTTAAGTGTGAGCTGCCTAACTGGGAGCTGAGAAGAGCCTATGGTAGCAGCAAAAATGATATAATTTAAAAGAACCTTATGAAAAGATGACCAAAAAAAGATAATGGTTTAATATCCTTCAGGCATGATTGGGAGGCAAAAATCTGGTCACTGTGCTGGTGCAAGGGGCTCAGAGTATAGTTTTGCCAGTGAGAGTGGGAAGTGTACAGTTCAAAAATAGCCTGTTGATCCGGGACAGCAAAATGAAAATAGTCATAAGTAAGAGAGGTATTTAACTCCAAATAGTTGCAGCATAACTAGCAAAATATATAACATACTTTTGGACAAAAACTTAATCTATTGAAATATACTAGCTGCAAAATGTAGCATCTATATCTATGATACGGAGATCTGTTGTTCTGTGTATATTACAAACAGTGCTGAATGCAGGAATCAATATTTAATCAGAACCTCCCACAGTTTGTCTTCAAGTTTCAGAAGTCATGATCCAGTTTCAGAAAACGCAATCTGAGGCCCTCTGGCACTTCAGAAAATAGGAAATACTGTATGCAATCAAGGCTGTCAAATGTGAAAAACAGAAAGAGAGATTGGTTAGTTGTGCTGTTGGAACACTGACTTTAATGATATATCTGGATGCTTTCTCTCCTTCCTAAGGAAATAGAGGAAATATCTAATCTAACCAAATCTCATTTTTAAGACTCAGCTATCACTGTGCTGGAACAGCATCCCACAGTCTATCTCCAGTAAAAGGCAGCATTTGACTGCTTCAGTAAAATGACCTAGAAACAGAGCAGACCCAGATTAGCTCCCAGCTTGGTTGCTGGCTTCTCCTCTCGGTTTCTTTCTCTGCTTTCCCTGTGCTAATTCTTCCATATCACTCACTCCCATCCTGTGTTGATTCTCCACACCACACAGGGTCACCATGCATCTGACAGTACAGACACGTGTGTATTTCACTCCTCACATCTGTTGAAGTATGTGTAAAATTATCCTGCAAGCTGTTTTTCTTTTCTGGGTACTGAAGCAGTATCCAGCAAAGCATTGGCTCCTACATCCTGTTGTTCCCTTGTGCAGGATTTGGGATAGCTATATGTCTCCAGTGATGCTGAAAACCCTCCTGCTGAGAGGAGTATTTGCAGGGCAGAAACTGAGATTCTTCATCTGTTGTGATGAGTCTGTGCTGAAGGCTGAGCTGTGTTGGTTTCATCAAGAACCAATTCACATTCATAAGCACTCAGTGATGCTTTTTGCTACATGGGACATGTCTGAGATTTGTGCTTAGATTAGATTAGTGTCTTGTTTGTTGCTAAGGTGCATGGGCAGATCTAACTCTTTCAAAAGTATCTTCTAAAATCATTTTGATAGGAATTGGATCAAGTGAGACACAGATCTTAAAATGATAGGTGAGAGAAAGGCCAACACAGTCTAAAATCTGAATTATTGGAATTTAACATACAGCTGTCATCTCTATTGTCATGTAATCTATCAGTAAGAAAGTTCGATTTGAGGTGTCTACACATTACAGAGGATGTATTTATTCATATGCAGCAGATAAAACTGGCTACTGATTGTTGGGAATTTTCTAATTTTTTTTAAGTGGATTTTAAAAATTGGGGGAAAATGAGAAATGAGGATGTGGCAAGGGAAACAAGAATCAATGTGAGACCTGAAATGCCAGAAGAGAGAGGTGTGGAAATGAGAGAACAAGAAGATCATGGAAAGGGACCAGGATGAGAGAGTAAACACAGGTCAAAATAGCAGATGGTCAGAAGAGGAAAAGAGGGTGATTTCCAAAGTGAGGTTTTCAGACAAATTTCCAAGTTGCCATGCCAAGACGTGGAAAGCTGATCTGATAGGCCACTGTCATGTCAAGCAGTAGGTTATCTCCTCTTCACAGAATCACAGAATGGGTCAGGTTGGAGGGGCCCACAGTGGTCTGGCCTAACCTCCCTGCTCAGGCAGGGCCATCCCAGAGCACATGGCACAGGATTGTGTCCAGATGGAGTGCAGATCTCCACTGTGGGCAACTCCACAATATTTTTGGGCCATCTGTTCCAGTTCATGGTCACACACACAGTCAATTTCTTGCCCATGTTCAGGTGGAATTTCCTGTGCATCCCTCACTGCCCTGTTGTCTCCTGTCCTGTTGCTCAGCACCATTGAGCAGAGCCCGGTCCCTCCTCTGAGCCTCCCTGCAGGCACTGGCAGACACTGATGGGGTCCCCTCTCAGTTGTCTCTTCCTGAGGCTGAACAGGCCCAGCTCCTCAGCCTGTCCTCATAAGAGAGATGCTGCAGTCCCTTGGTCATTCTTGTCACCCTCCTGGACCTGCTCCAGGAGTTCCATGTCCCTGTTGTGCTGAGGAGCCCAGAACTGGACACAGCTCTCCACATGTGCCTCACCAGGGCTGAGTGGAGGGGCAGGGTCACCTCCCTCTCCCTGCTGGCAATGCTGTTCCTGATGCAGCCCAGGTTACCATTGTCCTTCTTGGCCACAAGGACACACTGCTGGCTCATGGACACCAGGACCCCCAGGTCCTTTTCTGCAGGGCTGCTTCCCAGCAGGTCAGTCCCTGGCCAGTACAGGTGCATGGGATCATTCTCCCTCAGCTACAGGACCCTGGATTTTCCCTTGCTGAATTTCAGACTGTTCTTCCCTGCCCATGTCTCCAGCCTGTCCAGGTCCCTCTGAAGGGCTGCACAGCTCTCTGGGCTATCGGCCACCCCTGCCAGCTTTGTGTCAGCAGTGAATGCTGAGGAGGCATCTGCCCTTCCTCCAAGCCACTGATGCATAAGTTAAACAATACTGGGCCCAGTGTTGACCTCTGGAGGGCACCACTAGTGACAGGCTTCCAACTAGATCCTGTGTTGTGATTACAGCCCTCTGAGATCGCCATTCAGCCAGGTCTCAATCCATCTTGCTGTCCCGTCATACAGTCCACACTTCCGGTTTTCCTGTGAAGATATTGTGAGGGAGGCAGCATCAAAAGCCTTAATGAAGTCAAGGTAGACAACATCAGTGCTCTTGCCTCATTCATGCAGGTAGTTGTTTCATCATACAAGGCAATCAAGTTGGTCAGATGTGATTTACCTTTAATGCTGACTACTTGTGATCACCTTCTTGTCTTGTGCATCCTCCATAATGGAGGGCAGGTGTCCTCCATAATGAGGCATCCCATCACCTCTACAGGAAAACTGAGACTATAGTTTCCTGGGTCCTCCTTGCACTTTTTGAAGACTGAGGCAACATTTTCTTTCTTCCAGTTCTCTCCAGCCAGATCTCCACAAGCCTTCAAAGATGATCAAGAGCAGCTCCATTATGATGTCTACCAGCTCTCTCAGCACTTGTGGATTCATCCCATCATGGCCATGACTTTCTTGTCTCTCTGTCCCTCTCCCCATAGATTTTCTGCCCATCTCAGTTTTGCGCTATGGCCACTCATGACTGCTCTTGTGCACACTCATTCCTTCCATGTCTTCTAACAAATTCAGCAGAAAAATAATCTAGAAAAATAAAGTGTATTCTTCTGCTGAGATGGTTCTGCTTCTTCTACTGCAGAAGGGTCCATTCAGGCCCTTAGCTGGCTCAAGAGACAATATCACATGGAATGGTTATGAGGAGTGAGGTAGTGAAGAAAGAGAAGGGATGGGATGAGGTGGGATGGGAGTAATGCTTCTCTGCTTTCAGTGTTAGTGAGCTCTGTGGTAGACTTAACCATGTGTAGAGATGCAGCCTGAGTCCACTTTATGTCCACAGTAATTTGTAGGAGATCTGAGTTACCACACTTCCCTATTTTAGATGAAACATTAAGCAATCTGAAAACATATCAGCGGAAATCACAGATCGTGCAGCATTTGCCAAAGCAAGGTCTGTTAGAGAGACAGTGTGTTTCTGGCAAGATGGTGCTGGTAGCTGTTCAGCAGAATCCAAGAGACACTGATGCTGTGCAAAGAACATCTGTCTATTCTCCCATTTGTTTGCTTCCCTGCAATTCCCACCATCAGTAAACTCAGTGAAAGTTCTTGCACTTGTTCAGATGGAGCCTCTAAATCATTTGTATTGTCCTTCCCCTGTAGCAATTATAAAGTTAGAAGTCTGTACAGCACTTTTGCCAGACATAAATACTCTATTTTTGCTGAGAGAGGAACAAACCATATTTCTGTGTGTGTGTTATAAATTTACCAGTTTGAATTACTTGACTTTCTTGTTAGGATTTGGATTCAAAGCTTTACTGCTTTCAATCACAAAAAAAAAAAAAAATCAGCTTCTGCTCGTTTCATCCCCAAGGCAAATCTTGAAAATGTGTTTTCAGTTCTCAGTGAATCTTCAGTAAGTGTGCTGAATTACAGGCCTGTTGCTTGTCTGCAATTAGGAAAGCTATTAGTGAAGCATAAACCAAGTTACCACAAATTGTCTAATTGAAGTCAGTTTGTCAGTTCTGTACTGGTATAAATAAAATATTTAGGTCATTTCTGTGTATCTGTGATGTAACTTTCAGATACCTCCAAAGTATGACAATCCTCCTGTTTGGGAGTAGGACTATCTGGGACATATTCTCAGCAAATTATAGACAAATTCACTTAAGAACTGCCACAGAAAGACTGGTTGTTGGTATTGTGGTTTGTAAGCAATGGAAGCATCCTTATCAGGCTTGGATCTAGGTGAATCACTAAAAGATTTTGTTTATGATGACTCTGGGCAGACGGGCCATGGAAATGAGGAGAGTTCCTCTTGTTGGGATCAGGTAGACAAGAATTTCTAACACAGTTGAAGATGGACACATGAATTGGTTTCCTGTTTATAGTTTCCCCTCTTTCTCTTCTTACTCTTGCACATATCTACTGCCACCAGTGAGTCTCAGCTAATTTACACCATTTTAATCTTCTTCCTGTGAACACTTTCAATAATCCTGCAATTACTGTTGCCATCTCAAGGAAGCAAAATCTATTATTAGAATGTAAACAGGTGGATTGTAGATATCTGTAGAAATTGCCTTATTTGAGATGATGCTGAAACATATTTTTAATTGATCAGTGCTGGTGATTAATTAAATGTCACTCCCTATGTTTCTGCTTTATTATTCCATATTACTTTTTTTCTTCTATTTCAGCTCATGTTGCTGAGGTTTGATCTACTTTTTATTTATTGTACTGTTGTGGTAAATTAAAGCAAGAATACCCATCACCATCCCCATGAACATCACCTTAAAATAACTGAACACAGCATGAAAAAAATGATGATTGAATAACTAGTGATTTCTGTTGAGAAAAGTATAGAAAATTCCTATCTGAACAGGTAGGAATCTGAACATCCCCTTTTGTACTTGAATCCACTTTCCACAATGACAGAAAATTCTCTCCAAAACTAAGGAAGCTGTCTTTTCTTTTTCTAATACAATGGAATTGATTGTCTGCATCTGTTATGGTGGCTTTTTACTCAGTGTCTTGGGGCATATCTCAATGTATCATCAACTGTCAAGTCTTTTAATAGACTTGGCCAGGTTCTGCTCTGGAGTAGTGAAAACCTGAAGTAACACCAGTGAAATTAAACTATTTTTAAGGTCCAAATGCTTTCAGGATTTGTCCCTTTTACAATCAAACTATAGTAAATTTGGAGGTCCTGTACTACTGATATGCCAGGAAGAAAAATCTCTCAAACATTGTGAGAGTTATCACCCTGATAGAGGAGCTTTGGATATATTTTGCATAGGTCAGGTTTTGAGTGGAAATAACATTCTGTTGCTCCTAAGTCTCTACACTTATGTCAAAGAAAACAGGTTAAAATAAACCATGAAAACCTATGACACATGACTTTTATGCAATTATTCCTTCTTAAGAGTCACTTTCCCAAAAACAAGATTAATGGACAAGCCCAAATGCTTCCTCAGTGTCCTGAGAGAGGTCTTCAACAGTACAATTCTGTCACCAAAATCAAAGAAGAGACTGATCCAGGATCTGTACAGGAAGGAGATGCAATGTTACTTTGTCCTGATTCTGTAAGGTCTTCTGAGGTAACATCTAAGTAGATTCAATCCTATTCAGCCACTGGAAGAGAATTCCTACTGCTTTCCAGCACTTTCATCTTCTATTACTTTCCCAAGTAGGCTATTCCAGAATAAAGTAGAGAGTGTAATAGAAGGTTTAAGAGCCTGTAAAAAGTCTGCCAGCTTTCAGTTAAGTTTTAGAATTCCTGGAGTGATATTCAGAGAAGCAATTGCATGGGGTTTTCTACAGTGCCATGAGGGCTATGCTTCAGTTCTTTCCTCAGTACCTTGGTTCATGAGGTCGGAAACAGACCTTCCCGCATTCACCGATGCAGGAGATGAGGGCACATAAAGGAAATGTTTCCTGCTTTAACTGTTCTTTTCCTCATTGTCTGCGCTTCAAAGGAGGAAGCTAGCAAAGGATAAGGGTTCCATATGACACAACCTTTCACTGGCATACTCCTGGAGAATTGCATCATCTGTTGCTGGACCTCTCATGTCACACTCCTTGTTCTCTTACACTTCCATTACAGTCCTTTGTGCATTATTGCCTGTAGACTGCTGAATGGAACTTTTTTTTTTTCAAATTAGAGGGAATGGAGAGTCAAATCTGAGCCTTGAACATCCTAAGAATGATTGCCTGAGGAGTCTAGTCTTCATCCCAACATTTGTAAAAGTTAATTATAGTTAATTATAATTATAATTAAAACCTATAATATAGGTTTTAATTTTCAAGTCTGTTATTCCAACAGCACTAAGGGTGGTAGCTGTCATTTTGTATATGCATCTCTGAAATTTGTCAAATAGTTTGCTTTTATCTACCACAGTATATTTGATGTAGCAGAATTCATTACTGTGTTGAAAAACATCAAGTATTTCTCTCAGGTTATCAAAGAAAAAAAATGCTAAACCCAACTGCCCCATAACAAACAGCATAATTTAAAATTAGGGATGAGAGTGGCCATATGATTTGGATGTGAGCAACTTCTATGTGACCTACTTTCTTCAGAGTACTTTTTACTCTAAAGTAATCTTTACACTGTCAGTTCCTCAACATTATCAATGTCATTAATGCACCCTTCCCAGCAGCAATGCAGTAAAGGATTCTGCTGATGATGCTGCTTCTCAGAGCTCCCAATGACTCATTGTCTGAAATGTTCTGGTAATTGAACACACCATACCCAAACCCCTTTCCTGTAAGTAACCTCAGTCCAGTTCCAGGATGGACCTTGGCACGTGGTGTGTGGAGAACAGATAATTGTATATTTAGTTAGACAAGAAGTTTCAGCAGACTAGACAGAAGTATGTAACATTTTGCCATTTATTTCTTCATTGTTTCTAAACTTGGTGAAACTTTGGTCTCTTGATATCTACCATCTCTGTCATACTCTGTATTTTAAAAAATCTCCTAACATTTAAAAATTCCTTCATTTAACACTCATTTTGAACCTATTGGCATATAACGTTTATCTTTAGTTTTCCCATGATCAGTATAAACCCACCCTTCTTGAGTCAGTCTGTTAACCTGAAAGATTTGCTTCTTTTCTCTGCATTTTATTCAACTTCATTTTTTTGCAGTCAGTTTACAAGCAAGCATCTGTAAACCAATTAGTCTGAACAACTCATCTGAACCAAAGGGCCATGATAGCCTTAACCTTCAGAAGTGTGACCCAGGTACCTATATTGATAATTTCAATATAAAATATTTATTTGATATATCAGTATAAAACCTATATTGATAAATTAATCTCAGAAAGACTATTTCTGCAATGAGGCTTTAGCTAGTAGCAAGAATAGCACCATGTGACTTGAAAGAGATTGCATATCTTGCACTATAAATACTTCAGATAAAGTATCTTAACTGGTGACACTTTGATGTGGAAATCTGTTCTGTTACATCCTCACAGACTACTGCTCTCACTTCTGAGATTATTATTTTTAAATGAAAACTGTAGAGAAAACCTAATGAGGCTTTACAGCTCAGCTTCCCAGCAAATGGAAGATTATTTTTGGACCTCTGACTACTTTATTGATAATTTAACCATTGAGATTTCCAGATAACACTGAAACTTTTTAATTCAGCACAAATTCTAGGATTTATCTCGTCTTTGAAGACCAAGTGAAAAAAACCAACACCTTCATTCTTTTTTAGAGAGAAATATAAAAATTATGGCACTAGGAACTGTGAATGTTAACATAAAGCATGAATGGCAGACCTCCAACAGGTTTAGTAGGAAGTTGTTGGAATGGAATTTTTGACCAGTTAAAAATTGGTTGTGGGGTTTGTTTTTTATTTTATTTGCAACATACATATTCACCAAAATCTAATTTTCCTATAAGAATTCATTGACTTCAGTTTGTTTCACCTTTCCAAAATGTATTTTTATGGGGGAAAAAAATTGAAAATTAAAAATTGATTTGAAGAGTTTAACAAGGCTTTTGTAAAGACTTTTAGACAAAATGGATTTGAAATAATTGTTTTTATAAAAAATAATTGTTATTTTATAACATAAACTATTATTAACAATGTGTAGAATCTCAAAACTAGTAGAAAATCCTGTGATAACCCAAAATTATCATGGGCAACACTTTTTGTTGCTGTTATTGAAAATTTCAGTGTTTCCCAGTTAAAACAGAAAAACATCAAAATAATATCTCAAATCTTAATTTTTCCTCTTGATGAAAAAAAAAAAAAATCTCTGAAGTATGTGTGTGTCTGTATATTCTTTGAAATATGAAACTATTAAAAGTAGTAATCTTTATCTTACCACACTGAGACTATATGTCAGTTTATTCATTATCTTCTAGTAACAACCCACACTGATTAGGAATGCAAGTTGAGTCTACAGGAAAATAGATTAATTAGAGGACTTTCTATTAATAATAACATAGTAATCATCGTAAGATTACTTTAGATTTTTTTGTGTAGAAACTGATGCTGAATACCAGTTAGAACAGAGTTGTTTTTTAAAAAAATATTTAATTATTTTTCTGCTCCTAATGTATCACTGTATTTGCTGTTCTCATCCCATGTATGAGATCAGGTAGTATGAATTGTATTTTTTTTCCATGGTACTAAAATATTATCAAACATGACCATAGAGGAAACGTCCATCATCCATGAAGAGAGTCAAGAATTTAGACATGTCTCTGTATTTGCCAGACTACATTTTTGTGCTATTTAGTGTTGAACTAAAAATAGAGGAAAATTCTATCACATGAGCAAAATCCTGTGACCACTATGAATTCTGTTCAACAGTTCCATATTAATCTTTATTTTCATTGTGATTTTCATTAGCCAAATGAACAAAGATTGTAAAGCCAAATATGTGGCATGTACAATTTTAGCATTATTTAGAACATAATACAACATGTTTATTTCCTAGCATTGTTCAAACTTGCTAAAAATATTTCCCAGTGCATTGTTCAAATGGAGAAAGTAAATACAGGATTTAGGCTGTGTACAATTAAGTGATGTTAAAAAAGTGTTGCTAATTAGTTTGGTTTAATGTGGTGGTACATTTCAGAAGTGATTTTGGCCCCTGATAGGTACTCATAGTTAATTATCTATGTACTGGAAAACACAATCCACAAAGATGGAGTACACTTTCCTTACATAACAGAGCAGATGGAAAGAGCCTGGTAGAACTGAAAAGCAGTATCTGTAAATATAGGATGGAAAGTGATATAGAATATAATTGACATAAATATGTCGTAGAATACGTGGCTTAGAATCAGAAGGCAACTGGATATAGCAATAATGTATAAGATATATGTATCTCTGGATTTGGTATAATAATAATAATAATAATTCTCAAAAGGAGACAAATTATAGAAGGAGTAATATGCAGTATGTAATTTCACTAACATTGCAAACAGCTTTAAAGCTGTTTGTATCAGAAGCCACTATTGAATTTAATCTGGGATTTTAGTATTTACATATATATCCAAATACATATGTGTGCATGTGTAGATTTTTTTGTGTATTTTTGTTGAGTTCATTTCTTGTAACATATGCATTTGAAAAGAAGATTTGCTCATTAACTAAAAAGGAGAAAATTGTATTTCTCTAAAGCTGCTAAAGACCAGACATGATTTTGCAATCATCATCAAAGAAGAAAATAGTTTCAAATGGACAATGTGAAACCCTTGGTCATCCAGATCTGAACTGAATGTTCATCAACAACTGCTAAAATTTGGAAAAATAAACTGCCCTGCAGGCTGTCTCTGTGTCATGTTTATGTATTTTATCAATGTGCTGTCATTTTTATTTTTGGTCTACAGGAGATACTTTTACACTTTAGGTTCCTAATTTTCAGCAAACTCCATATAAAAACTATTTACTTAGGTCTTATAACTTCTTGAGTGAGAATGAAGCAGATCCTACACTGTTATTTAACTTTGCTTATCTTCCCATTTTTGTTGACATTTTATTGACTGTATTTTACTTTTCTATTTATTTATATGGAGGTATTTACACACTTGTATTATTTCCGACAGCATTAAATATGTTTTGGGTATTCAAGATCTACCTAGTAGCAAATTTACAAAATATTTGTGAATGGGAATATTTAGAAGGCCACATAAATTAAACTTTTAACACCTAAACTAACCCTCTACAAATTAGGTGATGAACTCTTAGTGTAACACTGTCTGGGACCAAATGTATATTCTATTTCTTTAGCAGAAACAATATATGGTATCATAACATCTTTCACTCCACAGAAATTATTCTAGCACTAGTTAAGACTCACTCTTGTGTGCGATTAATCCACACTCTTGTGTGGATTGATTTTAAGTATTAATAATTAGAAATACTAATAATGATAGCAATGTCTGCTACAACAGGGACAGAATGCTATCAGGTGTTGACTGGATTAAAAAAAGAATATTTTTTTTTTGGTAAGATTCTGTGTAGCTTTCCTTCAAATACATGTTTCAAAACACCCTTGAACAGAGTCCTAAAATGAGAAAACTTGCTCCCATAATTTCCACTTCCACGGTATCTACAGAACTAATTGCCTTGTAAAGGTTTGCTCTGTTGTGTGTATCCCAAATCCTATTAAAATCAAAACAAATCATATCAGGTGTTCCTAGCTGAGTAGCTGATGCTACAGTAATGTGATATAACTGTGCACATGTTTGTTTTTTAGCACTAGTTATGCTTTGCATAATCTTCTCACTGAACTTTTTGGCTGTTGAAGATTTGTTGGATAACATTCCAGTTTCTGAAATAATAAACAGTCTTTCACAAGACAAGCTGATTCTATTTAAAGCCGTTTTCTGCATAGATTGTTATCCTCAGAGAGTGAAGAGTTGCAAAATTTGCAAAATCACAAAACTAAACCATGGTCACCCCAGAATCACAGGATGGCTGGGGCTGGAAGGCAGCCCTGGTCCAATCTGCTACTTCAGTTAGGGCCACCTAGAGCAGTTTGATCAGGGGTCTCTCCAGCTGGGCTTCTTTCTCTTCATGACTTCTCTGGGCAACCATTTCCTGTGTTTCACTCCTCTTACCATTAANTTTGCAGTTGTTCTTTTCATGCCCATTCCTTGTTGACCAGTAGCTGAGCATCCCTAAGAGTCTGGCTCTGTCATCACTGAAATTAGCTCGGTCTAGACTGCTGAAAGATTGCCCAGCACCTTCTGCTAGCCAGCAGCACAGTTAAACATTGTCAAAGGCATAGGCTTACTACACCTGGAAACAAACATCTTACACAGGTGTGACATTTCCACTGACTAAACAGATTGTGTGTGAGCCTCTAGACAGATGCTTTGTTCAGTAATAAAGAACCATCTGTCCAAATGTGTTTTGGGATATCATCACTGACAGGTGACCTTCATACAGCAAAACTGCCCATGTTGTCTTCACAGTGCCACAAACCAGACCCCCCACTTCTTCCTAGTTAAACAGCTGAGTCAGCAATTACTGCTGGTTACCTGCTGACTCAGTGAAGGTGTTCAGACCCTCCTCTCATCAACAAATTTCTTCTTCAGCTTCTTAATTCTTAACCCTAATTCTCTTACTAGCACTATTCAGATGTCTTGTTATGGCAATATCAGCAGGGAGTGAGATATGGCACCAACTGGGATGTTCCTGGGTTATAGGAACATACAATAGCTGAGTAATTTCTACAACATTCATGCAACACTTACTCTTTTCCTACATTACACAGAACTAAGTGCAGAAGAAAGATTTGAAAGAACAGCTCAAACTCAACATGGTACCAGCCGGATAAACCAGTCAATATGTGCCTGGCATCTGTTTTGTCTGCCCTGTCAGTTTGCATACTGGTCCTTGCACCCATTAAGGATTGTATGAAGTTACTTACTGTGAGATGTAAACCTGAAATTACTTTACAAAGTTCAGCTAGTGCCAAATAAATGCTGATGAAATCTGGAGAAGGTGCTAGACATTTTAATGTCAGACACTTAGCCTGATTCTGCATAGCTAGAAGAACTCATTGCCAAGTCAGAATGTCTGCACACATCTGAGGTCAATGTAATTAGGAAAAGTTTAAAAAGAGTACAAACTACATAATGCATGTGATTTTGTCCAACAGAAGGAAATCCATTGGTGTGAATTTCATCATTTCTCTCTGCTGAATTACTATGAGGTCACCTTGGGCTTTAGGAATTATTTTGAAGATGGGGACCTTTTAAGAATATTGTAAACTGGCCATCTTGAGGAAATTTGACAGCATTAGTTAATCCAGTTTTGGACATTCATTTTTTCTTATATTCAAATTCCATGTATTTCCAGAAGCACCAATATTTTTAATGAGATATTAATATTTACATTATTGGTTAATCAAAAACTCTACTCATCATGTATAGAGTAATACATTTACCTTTCCATTTGTTAGACACATATATTTGCCAAATTCTGGCCACTGCTGCCAAGACGGTACTGTTTCATTTTTGCCATTGATGGGAAGGTGTCTCTCCAGCTAAAAATGCTGCTTTATCGCAAAAGCCAGTATGTAATCAAGAAAAAAGGATGGATGGAGGTGATCTCACTGAAGAAATGAGGTGAGTTATCATTATTAGTACTTATCTGACTAGCTGGGGATAAGAGCTGTACCATTCTTTCGGTTTAAGAAGAAGGTTTAGGATGAATACTCTTAAATACAGGATCTGTACTCTAAACCTCATGTTCCATTTTGTCTCTTTCTGCTTTCATTCAGTGCATGGGAGAGATACTGATTTGGCCCTTGCAAGAATGCAAGTATGCATATGGGTTCCTGTTAAAGAATTGAGGATGACAAATATTTTGTCATAACTCTGCCAGCAGCAAATGGATTTACAGGGGTTTCCAGAGCTCTTGTCCCATTGAAAGAAATTAATTTGGTGACTGTTGATAAATTTACATATAGTAAGTGTTTCTAGAAGGAAATGCCCAATGCGTCCTGATTCTATTTCTGTACATCTACAAAATGCAATCCATATAATAATTAGAAAATTAGAAAACCTTTTGACGATGCTGACATTTTCAGGTCAGAGATAAAATATCTGTAGATTAAACAGTAACCATCAAATATTAAAAATATCCTCTCGTGTATTGCAGCAGAGTAAAACATAAACCTAAAATGAGTGAAATTTTTACTTCTGCTTGTCATTTCTGATGTCACATGAAACTGAGGAGACCCTGTGTGGGAGAACTAGATGCCTTCCATGAACACAGTTATCTCTTCCCTTCACAGGAAGAATTGCAGACACATGCCTGTTCTCTTTTCCAACCTCCAGGGTAATGTTTTTTCAGGGACCATATTTTGCAGGCCCTATTTTGATGTTATCTTCATGCTATGTTTGTTGATGCTGTCTGAGTGAGTAGGCCAACAGATTTCTGATGTGTCTAAGATATTCAGTAAAATCAGGAAGACCAGAAATGTATCTCCTAGACAGATTTTTCTAAAATAAAAATAAATGTGGCTCCCTGAATGAAATTTAAAAATAAAGATATGAATGAATTTTGCTGTATATATATATATTTTGCCATACTGTAGAATTAAATTACTAGCTAGAAATGCAGTAAACCTTAACATTTCAACAAAAAAAGCTACATGTAGAGTAGGGGCTAGTTAATACATCCATGACAATTTGTGTTTCTGGCATTTATGCTTTTACAGCTACACCCTTGATTCTAGCAAGGGTTTTCTGATTAAAAGGATATTTAACAGTATGACAGTTCAGAACTAGTAAATGTGAATACCCATAGCCTTATCTGTGCTAGTATTGCACTGTATAAGAAACAAACTTGTGGGCTACCAGTGGTCTATGTGCTCTTTATCTCCTACACTGTAATGTTAGTATTGATAAAAGCAATGGGAATTTTGCCTACAATTTTTCCTTTACATCACCTCCTTTACTGAAAGTTATTCTTATGGATGCTTAAACTTTTTTTGCTGTCATCTCAATAGTAATTCTGCAAAAACGTTTATTTTACTCAATCTCAGCCTTTTAAATGCATCATTTTGTTTAGTGTCATGCTTTTTTTTTTCCTTTGAAAACATTTCCTTTGCTTTTTCTGTGAATCCCACTCTATTTTCTAAGCCTATACATATTTTAAAAGATGTTCTCATCTCATGGACATCTATTGTCAATGCCCATAGTTCACCTCACATCAAACAACCATCAACTGTCCCTACAGAAGGTCCTGTCCTGTCACTGCAGGGGAAGTAGTGCAGATGTACAGAAATAAGATTCACCAAATGGCCATGGCCCCAGGCCATATGGAAGAGGTCTTAGTGGTCCACATCTAAAGCTGTTTTAATCATCTAAAATGTCTTGCCTTTAAAGGGGGATGTGCCATTCTACACTGGTTAAGGTTCTACCTCAGAATGAGACATGGCTGGGGATTTCCTTTAAAGCAGTATTCATCCATAATACCTTTGGCTGTCTCACTGATGGTTAAGTAATATATCATTAAAATGATAAGGATATTTAGAGAACTAGTTTTCTTTATAACTTTGAGGGACTTTATTTCATCAGATAACTTGTTAGCTTACAGACAGACATAGTACTTTATTTCCTTTACCCTTAGTATCTCTACATCATGTGATACAGTGCCATGCACAGATATTTGACCTAGCTGTGAGCAAGGTTTCTTGGGTGCTGGCAGCAGCATGGCCATATTCCTATCTGAGCCTCCTTGGAGTGGAAAATTAGGCCCCTGGGATTATTCCACCAGTTTGCCAACACAACTCCCACAACTGAGGCTACTATCTGCACAGCCCTGTTCTACTTTTGACCATGTTCAGATCAGGAACCACAAAATTTTGAGAAGCATCTACATCTCTCTGTATGTCTTGAGGTCAGTAATAGAAACTTCTGTCACTAAAGCTTTAGATTAGTGAGAAATAATAAAAAATCCCTTTGGAAAAATAAAAACATCTGTTAGATTCTCTGTTTTTTCTCTTTTGTGTCACAGCAGTTGTGACCCCATTGCTGGTTATATTTCAGACTGGCATTAATTTAGTACAAAAATTTCTAGTTAACATCTGGTGTCTTTTCTTCTTGTCTGTCACAGACCATTCTGACCCGAGAGCATTGCCCTGGTGGGTGGTAAACAAGTACAAGAAAAAGTAAACCATACCATCTGCCTCCTCTTGTGTTTGTCTATAATTTGTTTTTGAGATATTTATTCACTAAGCCGAGACAAGAGCTTAAGTGTGGTCAAAAATATTTAGCAAGGTAGATTTAATTAATGGCACAACTTCCATAAACACAGTCTTATAAACTGCAGAGTAGTCCTGACACCAGGCAGCATGGTCTAGGGAAAAAACCCCTGTGTCACAGCTTTTAGTCTGCCTGGGAACCTACTTGGAGGCTTATTTTAAATAACTCTGTGCCATTATGGAAATGGAAGGGGAACTCAGTGCAATTCTGTAAGGGTTGCTCTAACCCTGCTGCCTTTCAATTGTTGTGTAAATGGCCAGGTGCTACTAGAATGTGCAAAGAGCCAGAAACAATCTTGTGGTACATTTGCTGGGAGAATTTGAAATTACATTATGTGGAAAAAGTTGCAGAACTAGTCTGGAAAACATAAATTTGCATTTGACATGGGCAAATGTTAAGTCTCAGCCTTGGCAGGCATAAACAGCAAGGCAGCTGCAGGACATAGTATTGGCACTGTGGCTGACTACAGATTCAGAGGTGTCTGGATTGCAAATTGAATGTGAGGCAGCACTGGTACCTTACCTGTAGATATCATCCTGGAAAACAGAATAATTGGAGATAAGCAGTGGTGTAACCGTGCCCTGTGCAAAATGAGCAACACATTAGTATTGAGTTGGTCACTTCACCCTGAGGGAGACTTGGATCCCTTGCAGACAGTATAGCATGACACAACCCCTAGGCATGCAGTAAATGCAGTTTCCTACAGAAAGACATAGATTCAGGATTGTTAAGACTGAAGAAGAAATGGTGGAAGAGGAGTCTCAGCTTAGTGAGAGGAATAGTAGAACTTTATTGGTGCAATGAAGATCCAGACCAGGTATCAGGGAAAACTTTTTGGCTTTAAATATTGTCAACCTCTGCCTAGACCCCCTAGGTAGATGAGTAATGAGGCTTTATGTGTGTAAATATGCACAGCTTTGATAGACAAGTAAGAGCTGAGTTATGGTGGTAAGGTGGTCTTATTCTGTCTGTAGGAAAATAACATCTTCTAGGGATCCTTCTAAGCTTAATGTTCCAAGACTCATGACAGCAAATTAGCTTTTACATATCATCAAAAATTGTTCCTTTATTAAACAAATACAGAGTAAACATAAAGGCATGGGCAGCTGCATTAACCTTTTTGTTCCTTTGCTTTCACTCTGTCAACTACTCTAAGCTGTTGGTTCACTGAAATATAATTCTTCTGTTACTAAACTATGCATCAGACTGTACATGTCTTACAATGCTGGCCCTTGCCAGTATCTCACTATATTTATGTTCATTGTGAGTGATAAGACAATTATTCTTCCTAGAAAATTAAGACTGAGAAGATCATTGGTTAAACTAAATGCAGCAAATGACAGTTTTGGTGGTAAATTTAAGTGCTCTAAAATTGTAGAAGAAAATTGGTTAATTAATGAGTTTTGAAAAGGCTAAGATTCATATATTTCTTCAGTAAACACTTTCCATGAAGATAGTTATTGTAATAAAGTAATACAAATTGAGTTATCAGTGAAACAGATATCTATATGTGATGATTAATCAGCCACATTCAGTTATTTAATGTTTATTAAAAGTACAGCATTATCTTACTCTACCTGCAGACTTTAAAAACACCTAGATCCTATGAATGTGGAAATTCCTTTAGACATCTCCCCTCTCTGGTAGGAGGGCAATGACTCTGCAGATTTTGCTGAAATCTGCCCTGACACTCACATGAATTATTCCCTTGCAGGAAGTGAGCTATGCCTTTTGTGACTGAGACAGATTTTGTCTATTCAGTTATGCAGCTGAAACACCTCACCAATAGCTTGGGATGGCACACAAGCTCTGGAACAGCCAACTTTATTAAACCAATCTTTATGTATTTGTGTGGGTGCATCAAATAGTGCCCTAATAGTGCCCAATGAAGAATGCAAATGGCAACAATAAGCTAGAGAATTCATAGGCCATTTAAATTCCTCAAAACAGATGCTTGACTATGCCACGGGATAATGCTCATGCAAGTTCAAAATCATTGTAGACTTTGAGATTAATTTAAAATTATTATTTTTTCTTCTTTTTTTCCCCCATTTTTTTGCCTGCAGTTACTTTTAGAAATAAATGTTGTTAGAAGTGACTGATTTAGGGAAGTGCATCAAATTTTATTTTTCCCTAAAATGACATGTTTTTAAATATCATTAAAAATTTAATTTCTCTGCAAGTCAGCAGCATAAATCTGAGTCAAATAATGCAGATAGGAATACTGAGGTAATTAAA
Source organism: Cisticola juncidis (assembly GCA_013400215.1). Taxonomy (NCBI): domain Eukaryota; kingdom Metazoa; phylum Chordata; class Aves; order Passeriformes; family Cisticolidae; genus Cisticola; species Cisticola juncidis. The sequence continues at coordinate 559,328 of VXBR01008903.1, forward strand.
TAAAGTGCTTTTAATACTCTTTTCACCCTCTAAGTTATTACCGTCCTATTCAGTTTTTCTCTAAAATGATAAATTATTTAACTTCATTTGACTTAATATAGAAATATTATAGAAATTCTATTTTTAAAGGAGCCTTTTAAAAACACATCTGATAAAAGCACTGGGTTTGAAAAGTAATATAAGAGATTTTGAAAAGTAATATAACTCAAAGAAATCATATTAATCCAATATTATAATTTCTAGAGAAATAACTTTATCCATTAATTGTCCCTGTGAAGACTTGTCAAAGAAGTATTTCATTTTTCACACTATCTTTTATAAATTCTTGATTTGTTAAAGGAAAAACAAAATATTAATTCATAATGTTAGATAAAGTCTAGCTTACATATGGATCTTTTTGACTTATTGAAACTAGTATAGTTCTAAATATAGCCAAAACTGCATAGAAAAATATGCCAGCTATCAGCAAAGAAATTCTGATTTTTATAAATTTATTATCATATGAATTTATTCAATAAGTTTCTGTAGCTTTGGATTCTGTATAGAGAACATTTCTTACTGACATCATGCTTTATAAAGTCAGTTTTATGTTCAGAAGGGACTTACATTTGTATGGAGGAAGGACCATTTTTGAGCCATTTCTAAAATATGTTCATCAATAACTGATGTGTTGCTACTTTGACATATATTCCATTTCACTTCAGAGTGAAAACCAAAAATATTGAACCTCTTGCAGAAACTGTTTTTTCCACGTTTATTAAAATGAAAAGCTTTGGTTTACAAAATTAAATTTATTGAATCTATTTCATTTCATTAAAATGTGATTTCGAAAATGCTGCTTATGGCTTCTCTTCTCAGTCTCTCTTCTAAATCTTCAGTTTGGTGAATGTTCCCAGGGCAGAGGCACAAGGTATGGATGATCCATTAGGAATGGGGTGTGCTAAACTCAGTCCTGTCATTCTCAGTGACTTTCAAACTTCAGAAAAAGGAAAGACAAATCCCTTAAGTACAGCGATCCTGAGCAAGTTGTTCTTTTGCAGCTCTTTTGGTGGTGACAGTGAAAATAAAAATCTTTCTTCATTTGACAAGACTTCATATCAGTTTTTGAGTCCTGTCTCTGAAAGGAAAAGAGCTGGAGTTTTCACTGTACTCTTATGTAACTTAAAGTCTCTGTGATTTGCAAGAGATTTCTGATTTATAAGAGAAATTCAAGTTCAACTGCAAAATATATAGTCTACTCTGCAGAGAATCTTTATGTGCTTAAGGGTTTCTTAGATATTCTACATGTAGTGCCAGGGAGAAACAACAGGTTATCTCAAACACATATGAAAATACTCTGTATGTAATCTTCATGTTTTGGATGTGTTTTAGGTTCCTTCAGGAGACCCATTCAGTGAATTTCCTTTATAAGCTTAGGATAAAGTTCATCTCACCTGTCTGTGGTTGGCTAAAAGTCAGGTATCAGATCTAAATTCACAGCATTAGAGTTCTTGTAGTCAATGCAGAAAAGCATTTTCAGTAGCACACAATTCCTTGCTAAACAGGTATGCAAAACTGCAGGAATTAGCACCCAATATGGGTTTTGGGTAATAGGAGTCAAGTGAGATGAATCTCAATGGTTTTTCTCTTTTTATTTATATTGTACAAGTTGTATGTTTATGAACAACTTCATTTTGTGTTCTCACATCTTTGTTATAGATGACACCACTGCTCTGTTATATTGGATAATCAATTGGATTATCCAAATATATTGGATAATTTCAACTGTTGTTGAAATAAAATTAAGGCTGTACTGTTGAATTCAGTTGCAGGGAATACCTGGCAAAGTTTTTAAACCTTGCATAGCTAGAGATGACTGGAAAGTCTCCACACCTGGTAAGAAGTGTCAGACCTCCAGAGACAGGACTCACAAAAATTACCTCTATGAAACATATCTCAGTGGTTTAAATAGTATTTCCTTTCAGTTGTTCAACTCATTTGAGAGAGAAATAGTCATATGAAGAACCTTGACATAGATTAAGATTTTTTAACGGCAATATCTTCAGTGGAGTAAAATTATTGATTTCAAACTCCACTTTTTGTTGCAGATTTTATGGCAATACAAGTATTTTACTGCTATAGCTGGGATTTCAGCCACAGATTAATTCTCCTGTGATCCTGAAAATGTTTCTGTGTTTACTGAACTTCTTATCTCATGCTTTGTAATGGACCTTCAGAAATGGAGATCCCCTGCCTCAGTTACTCTTGACACAATAGCTTGTTCTTTTAGAGGCTGAGTTTTAGAGTGTATCTTTGTTACACTGGAGAGTTTTAGGGTTATATTTTTATTAATTTTTAAAATTATTATTATTATTGTTATTATTATTGTTATCATAATTATTGTGATTTTTTTAATTGGGTATATTATATTGAATGATATTTTATTGGGCTGTAAATATTCAGTGGGTGTGATTCTGATTGTGGTGCCTTCTTTTGAGTGATCCAGTGAAGTGTAAACTGAGCTACACTACCATATCAGATCTTTGACACTTGCTCTTAAATAACCTTAGCAGATTGAAACATAATCTAACAGGAAACTAGCTAGGATTGCATGTACTTCATGCACCAAGACACTACAATATGCCTGGATTTTTCTCCAACATTTTCCTAAATATATATTCCAGGAAATTTCATGCTACATATGTAATAAAGATCAGATAATGCATTTTTCTCACTAGCTGTAATATATGCAATGTAGAGTTGGGAACTCTAAATAAAGTAACAGAAATTGTTGGGTGTTTTTTTTGTTTGTTTTTTGGGTTTTTTTTTNTTGGCAGAAATGGTAATGTACCCAGTGACACTTTTTTTTTTAAATTTTTTTTTGTAATTTTTATGGAATTGCAATGGAGAGCTTATTTGAATTAGTTGTGTTCACAGTGATTTTTTAGATGATTGACTAGGCATGAAACTCATGGAACCATTAAAGCCCAAAGACAAACCTTGGTGAAAAGCAATATGAGAAAAGAAAGCCCAGCTGAATCCATCATGATTCAGTGAGAGGTATAGAAGGAGGGAAATTCAGACAAAACTCTGGCATCAGGAAAATGAGTATTTGATTTTTTCCTTTTTTATAGGTGAAAGAAATGGCTGCATTATGCAGACAATACTCTAATACAAGTGAAAGTTCTTGGGGCATGCTTGCAGAGAGTGTCAGGCTTAGAACCATTTCTGTCTTCCAGATTATCTGGTCAAGCTGTACAAACCTCTGCTCTCTATAATTTTCAAAGTTGCTTCCTTTCATTTTTTTATCAGTTCTACATTGTTGTTGCTAAATAATTACATGTCAGTGGAATCTGAAATATGACACAGTATAAATGAAAAAAATTAAAACCAAGCAATTACTTTTTGTAAATAAAATTTTATGTGAATACTTAAAACCCCAAAATTTCTGTTAGTTTTTCAGGTGGCTCATATTGGAGATAGAGTTTTCTGATTTTATAGAGGTGAGTTTCACAATGAAGAACTTAATTCCAGAATGAATAGTAAGAAACTAATAATATACATGATAGCTTGAAAAAGTCTCTTTGGCTTGCCATTTCCTAAAAGCAATTTATGGAGAATTAAAAGAATACAGGAAGATGTAACAATCTAAGTATATGTTTTTAGAGACCTAAAATGGTGTAAGGGTTGAAACTTAAACCGTCAGAGAAGAAATGCAAGGGGTAAGGAAGTTGGAGATATGAATTCTGAGTAAGAAACACATTTTTGCAGAGAAGTTGTTTTATGGCAAATTGAAGGATTTTTTAGAAAACATGCTTTTTTTACAATGACAAAATTAATTTCCTCAAAGGTCTGTTTTCCTTCTGTCAGCAAAATGAAATAAATCTGTTAAGCTTCTTACCACCTTCAGCAGGTAAAATATGTTCCAGTGCAGTAGTATCAAGCAAATGTTGCTGTCATCTTAGCAGCAGAAACAAACAAAGGATATTACTTTATCAATAAAATTGAGACTTACATTTATTTGGGGATAACAAAAAGGGGCAACTTTTTCTGCAGTCACTCTGAAATTCAGCTCACACAGAATCCTGTTGAAAGCTATATAAAATGAAGGCTGTCTTAACAGGGAAAATGGTGCCACCATACCCCAAATTCTACAAGAAAGCAGAAACTTTGGAAATACTTTTTCGGCTGTTTTGTGGGTGACCTGTCAAAGAAGAACTGCAGTACTTCATTTTCAGACTTAGTAATTGTCCTGAAAGTAAATGTATAATATTTCTGTGCCCCATGTAACATGGCTTCTAGGAAAAAATATGGTATAAAGGAAAAATCAAAAGATAATTTCAAACTGGTTTGCAACTTTGCAAAAATGCCTTTTCAGCTAACACAAAATTTCAAGAGACATTCCTGCTTTCTTTAGCTATTTCTTTGTTTTTTAACTTTATCGGAAAGCTCAGCCTCAATTTACCAGGAAAAACAATCCAGGGAAAGTGGTCAGACTTTAAAAAATATTTAGGTCCTCCATGACCATTGATAGTGAGAACTAGAAATCTAAATACCTTTAAAATATCTGTTGTACCTCATTTCTTCCCAAAATAATAAGACAGGCACAGAGATAGTGAATATGTCTAGAACTGATTTTCTGACAAAAATATTTAACAAATCGGGAATTACATGCTGAGGTAGTGATGCATGTAGCCGAAAAAGGTCAAATCCTGGAAAGGTTTCATTGCAGTTAGTGAGTTTTGATGTCTCTTAGATTTTTCCCTGACTTTGAAACATATTCTGAGAAGTTCAAGAGGCATATTTGAGCTGAATGTTTACCTTGTAGTAAGCCTGTTATTGTTCCCATATCTTGGGATACTGGGAAGTGGGAGGATAGATGGTGGTCCCTAATGATGTGCAAACTTAACGTGAGTTAGATATATAAACCATGACAGGAAATTGTTTTTAGGCTAATACTAACTCGTGGGTGATAGCTTAGGTCTGCATTTCTGCTTTAAGAAATAGCTCACATTGGGTTCTTCTGTGTTCCAAAAAAGGACAAGGAACTGTTTCCCATAAACTAACCTGGCTGTAAACTGGCATTGATATTTCGATTTTACATTGATATTTGGATTTTGAATTGTGCAATCCTGTCACAAAGCTTCTCACTTTTGCAGTTTTGTTCAGAATGGGTGTTTCCATCACAAGGGACACAAAGGAATCTCTCTTTAGGAAGAGGATTTAATGATGAAATGAAAAGACATATATTTTTGATTTTTCAAGCACAGTAAACCTCCCTCAACAGAAGACAGGTGCCTGGGCATTGTACAAGATCTCTCTCAAAATACCAGCTCATCCTTAAAATATTGAATGCCCAACAAGTTACATTTTTCTTGCTTTCTTTGATTTTCTTAGGATCATGTTATAAGGACATCAATAGGTGCATGTTGGTTTCTGCTTTATGGTTTTTTTGTCAGCCCCACAAACATGCATATGGAAATAAAAATAGACAATAATTTATAACCAAAACCATAATCACAACCATATTCTGCCCATTTTTTTGTTCACCAGATTCACAGGAAATCCAAACGATCTTAACACTTGTATAGAGAGGATGATTTCCATGCTTGGGTGACAATCTTTCTACTCTTTAATATGAAGTTCACCAAGGTAATTCTATTATTTCTCCATTATTACTGACTTGAGTCTATTCTGCCAAATACTTTTTCCACTGGTGCTGTTGACAGGTCCTTTTGAGTTACTATGAGTCAGGATTGCAGAAGCTCAGATAAAAACTCAAATTTTGTAGCTGCATGATAAATTTATCTTCTCAGTGTAACAGGAGAGGAATAAAACTGCAGTGCATTTAAACAGCCTGTCCTTGCTGCTTCTCCCACCTTCTGAAACATTCCAATAACTTGACACCAGAGAGTAAGATAGGACCAATATCAATTCACCACTGCAGCCATATGCTGGCATTTGGATATCTACTTCTTGCTGTGTTTTCCCTGATCCAGCCAAGACTATAACACAAGTGCAAAATTACTGAGGCTGCTCATCTGTTTTGGATGTATAAAACTAAATGTCTCACAATTTAAGAGAGATCCTGGGTTTTTTTGGATTTTTTTTTCAAATCGGAGTGCCTAATTTGAATACAAATCCATAACTGCAAGGTGTTCAACAAAAACAATCTGCTAGTATTTTTAATATATCTCTGTTCCTGTATATTACTCAGTCTTGATACTCCCTTGTTGTGACTTTGGTATCTGCAAGCATTTATGCTTGAAAATAAGTGTCACAGAGGAAAAAAATCTCCTGGTTTTGAGTATCAGCCCTTGACCCCATGAGCTGCTTTTTAGGAAGTTTCCATGAGCAAATATACTTTCCTTGCTGCCTTTATGGCACAAGGCAGAGCAGATCCTGCCTAGGGCTGCTGGCAAGTATGGCTCTGCAAACATTCATCAGTATGACAAACAGAATACTGAGGCAAAATGAGGACAAAATGATTGTGCAAGCAGCTTTAACTGGGGTGAAAGCAATACTCTTACGTTTAAGTCATTTGTCTAGCATTCTGGTACCACAATTCAATATTGCCAGCAATAATTTGCAGTAATAAAAGTCAGATAGTACCAGGCTTAGAAACAAATATGGGCCTGATAGGAGGATATCCATTATAAAGAGGGGCATTGGTGAAATGGGAATTATTCACTCTTATCTATTTATTCTTCTTTATTGTACTTTTATGTCTTTATCTATTCTATTTCATTCCCTTACAAAGAGTAATTGGAAATGACATTTCTATGCCTGTAACTATGAGAAAAGATATGCAAAATTAATTCCATTAGAAGTAAACAACAATAGCATTGTCCTTAGGATCTCATTTCATGTTGTCCTTAGGTCTTAAAGACCATCAGCAGAGATAAAATTTAAAAAGCTGCAGAAATTTGAGCTTACTTTCATATTGAGCTTACTTTAATATTGTTTCACTCTTGTTGGCTATGGGTGACTGCACACTGAAGGGCAAAGAAGTGAGGGAGAATGGAGGGTAGAGAGGTGACTTTCATGTAGTCAAGATACCTATAAAAGGCTGAACTGGAATTTCTGTTGCAGTAAGCTTTTATCAGCCTGCCTTTATTATGTAAACAGCAGCAGCAGAGGATTGGTTTTTATAGAGTTCAAAGTGTGGCTGGTTGGATAGTATTTAGAATCTTGGAAGTAATTTTCACTGTGAAAAGACTGATCAAAACAAAAATATTTTGTAGGAAGTCACCCGTTATGATAAGTTTCTCGTTAGCCTTTTTGTGCATTCTTATATGTTTTGAAAGCTCAGAATATTCTAGCAGCCTTCTTGGAAATGAAATTGAAGTTCAAAAGTAAGCTTGTTACATTACTAGATTATAGATATTCCTGCTAGTTACAGAACCAAAATATTGAAAAAGTGGTATAGCAAAAAAAAGTATTTGTTGTGATCAGTCAGAAATTATTTCAGGATTTACATTAAAGGTTATATTTTAATTATATTATAATGTGATATACATTTTGGTAGTTTGTCTTTCTAGCAATTATCTTGGTGAAAATATGAATCCTTTTTAAAACAGAAACAGTTTTTCTGCTCGATTGAGATGAGTGTGTTAAATATGAGAATTAAGAGAAATCTAATATTAACAGATAATTTACCACTATACTGGAGCTATAATTTTTTTACAAAACCATGAGCTCTTGTATTGGGAAGTTTCATGGGGAAACATACAAAAAATTGCTTTTGTATTCCAGTATTTTTTTTAAAAGATAGTATAAACTTTTGCTAACTCAATGAACTTCATTGTTGTGGGACAGAATCATGAGATATTTATGCTGGAAGGAAGCAACAAAAATTGGTCAGCCTGGCCTCCCTGGTGAAGGCAGCTGTGAGGTCACATCAGGTCACTCAGGAACTGGCTGAGTTTTGTTTTGGGCATGTCCAGGGACAGACAGCAGTCCGTCTGGACTTAGAGCCTCTCCTGCTGCAATCTGTGTCAGGAGCCTTTACTCTCACTGTGCACCTCAAACCTGCTCCTTCATCCCTCCCTTAGCCTTCTTCAGACCTTTTCTCAGATATTTCCACTGTTCTTTTATGACTCATGAATGAGGACCAGCTCTGAATCTCAGTGAGATCTCAATGTGATCTTTTGGTTTGACTCTAGACCAGCACATGTTCTATTTTCCCTTTGTGGCCTGGAAAAAAGGGTGCACGTGATGATGGCAGCTGCATGCTAATGTGGCATGGGGGTAGATGCCAAAGAAACCTGGGTTGGTGACAGAGGCTCTAAAGCCACTCAGCCCTAGAAGAAAGAAAAAGAGCTAGAAAGGTGGCAAAGGGCTTATTTTCAGTTCAGAATACTTTTGAAAAGATTTGTTCTTGAAATTGTACAAATTTCATCATTGAATTAGTGTAAGCAATTGATATGAGGCACTACAGGAGTAAAATTTTTACGTCAGGAAACATTTATATAAAGAAATATTTGGGGCAGCTTTATATGATACTGATGTTGCTGTAGCAAGTCTAAAGATATAACAGTCTGGTGGAAGAAAAGTGGAAAGGTTTATATATATTATGATTAGAATCAGAATATGTCTATACCAATATCCAGCCTGAAGTGATTTGTCTTCTGAATAATGGTATTAATAAGGAAATGGCCTAGAAACATGACAATGCTATGTTTTATATTCCTTAACCTTGCCCAGTTTTCTCTACATGAATGAAGAGAACATATAAAAAATATGCTGACAGTGAACTACATGACCATAAAGAAAATGAAAAAAAAATCACATCATCATCACCAAAACGTATAAAGCAAAAAAAAATTTTAAATCCAAAGGGTTTATTCTTCAAGGAAAAGAAAATATTTTTCTAAAAATGTATTTTTACAGAAAGCCATCCATGTACTAGTACAGATTCAGAAAACTACAAGACTTTACTTTCTCTTGGTTATAGGATCTTAGTCTACTTGTTAAAGTTCTTTTCTTCCCTCAAAGAAATTCAGCACATGTGAATTTTATGAAGCCTAACACTCTAAAATATTAGATATTGGTTGCAGATTTTAAGGCGTAACAAAAGGTGGCAAAGTAGCAATGGTTATATAACATCTAATACAAAACCCTTGTGTAGGACTAAGAACATTGACAGCTACAATGTGATTTGAGAATATGTAAAGCAATTTCAGATATACCTCTGTGGAGTTCATTTGACAGTGAAAAGTGTCTGTATATTACCTAGGAGCAAACTAAAAGTTCCTTGGAAAGTCTGTCTAAACAAGGAGGAGCCTACTCAAACTATCCAGAGATTCACCAACAATCTGTAAAGAAAAATTTTCTTGATTCCTGCACCCAGTGTTATGTACATTGACATTTTTTGGGTCCACCTCTGTGCCAGAAATTACCTGTAAGCTATGTAAACCACCACATCAGGATTTAAAACTAATTATCCTCAGCTATAAATAGTGCATTTGGTGAAAAGGGGGTTTAAAGTTGGAATGTTTAGGTAATTTGTCCTCCTGGAATAGATGTCCTTCTGTTTCCTCTCATTGATGGATGAGATCTTCCAGTGGCATAAACCAATATGGGCTGGTAATTTTAGTTCACATAAAACCAGGGGTTTTCACCATGGAGAGTTCCAAACAGATGTTCAGTTTGATGCAGCTTCTGAAAGAAGCAAATAAATGCACTGGGGTGTTTGGCAGCCAGAACACAGTGTGGATTTGTCAGTCCTTAAAACACATATGAAAATTCACTTTTATTTAAACAGGAAAGTGTCAGTTTTCGCAGAAGTGGGATGGGATTCTAGAATATGGTACAGTTAAAATTCACACAAATCTTTGAAATGTATCCAGTTTTAACACAAAAAGCCCCAACAAACCTAAGTAAAGAATAGTAGGCTTTAACACTTCTTTCCTATTTAGAGTAATGTAAACTGAAATCACACTTTAGGCAACAATTATGTTGCTCTCAAGTGTGTGAAATGACAGATTCATTTGAGGTAATCATGTTTCACAAGTGTGCTCTGTTTCCTGGGAGAGTGATGGATCTTTGCCAATTTTAATGACATTGTTCAACTGGCAAGTGATTGTCTTCAACCAAAACAATTGCAGACCCCAAATCTGTACAAATATGATAGTGAATAAAAATTATAGTGTTCCTATTTTTTTTCAAAATTGTAAAAATTTTGGTAAGAACTCACAGAATATTTTTTCTTTTTTTAATGATATGAAATAGGAAAAAAAAAGAGAATACAACCATAATAGAGTAATAAAATTAATTTCAATAGCAAGAAAAAATAAAGTGATGCCTTTAGACTTAGAAAACTTAAACTCCATTTATAGGAATGCTGAAAAAGCCTTTTATGTTCTGCTAGTGAACAAAGAGATCCACATAGTCTGTTAGTGTACAGTTGTTTAACTCCTAGCTCTTAGGCTCTCAGCAGTTATTTAATGACCTGATTGAGATTCCTATATTCCATATGAATTTAGTGGCAATGTTCATGAATTATTTCATGCTACCAATAAACTCTGAGTACAATTATAGGCTCCCTAATCAATATGAAATTGGGAGGACAGATGGAATGCATCTCAATCTTTCCCAAGACTCAGGAACAATTTGGAGAACTGAACATTTTCAAAGCTGTAAGATTATTCAGGTTGGAATGCAACTCTGAAGACTATCTGTTTCTTTCTCACCTTCCAAGGAGGGCCAATTTTTAAGATGTGTCCAACTTTCATATTAGATGAGGTTGCTTAGGACCTTTTCCAACTGAATTTTGAACTTCTCCATGGACAGAAATTTCACAGCATCTCTGGACTTCTGTTTATTGTCTCTTTTTGGTATGTAAAGATGTATTTATTAATTTATGAAATGCAAGTGAAACAGAAGCATTAACTTGCTGTATCGCATGGCAGCCTCAGGTTCAAGTCTGTCCTCCACTGAAATCAAGCCTTGTACCACTATCTACAGAATATTTTCCAGTAGTGGAGGGAAGGGAGATGGGGTGGTGGGAGCAGGCAGGCTCTAGAAGCTCTTTAGTGTCAAAATATCTGTTGAAGCTCTTCTGTTTTATGTTGAATAAATAAACACCACAGAAACAGAGTGTGAGGATAGAGAAGAGCCTTTCTCTTTCTCATTAGAAGTAAGATACACCTATTTGAATAAATATAAATTCAGATATCCTTAAAAGTTATAAGTATGAATAAGAACAGGTAAAATTAATGATCCCTATAATACAGGCTCTTCTTAATGAACACCTATTTCTTGTAAAGTTGTGTCAACTTGTGAAGAAAGGGCTGAAAGGGAAGCAATAAGACATCAGGAGAAATAGATCTTGTTTTAAAATGGTGAAATGGAACTTGACTCAGCAACTTTTACTGCTGAACTTGGATAAAGGACACTTTGCAGCAGGGAGGGTAATACCTCTTAATTTGGCTGACCTCAGCCAGTTGTGCTTTAAGAGTACCAATCAGGTTAAGCAGTACAGAAAATAAACATGTCTGGTTTATGCCTTTCTACAGAATCTGAAGGTGAGCTGGGTCCAAACATCTGAACAGTCATAAAAATAAAATTACTTAGAATAAGATTAAATTTGCAGCTATTCTAAAAAATTTGGAGGTTCTTATGAAAAGGTGGGTGTGTATCACTGAGTCAGCAACTGGCCTTTGAGGATCCAACAGCAACTGTCTTGCTCAAAAGGTAAAAAAAGTGTTGTCAATCCTGCAAAAAATAAGTAAAACTCTTTTGTTTTACATGGAAGAAAAGGTTAAAGACGCCCTACACTGTGTCTTTAACCACAAATATCAAGGCACAATTAGGTATGGATATTGGTTTGAGGTCTATTTGTCATTGTCAAAAACCAAAAAGTTTACTCAAGCTTCTTGTTCCAGGAGAAGGAACAAAAGCGATTTAAAAGGTTAGAAATAATTTTCCAGTAATAATATAGAGAAATTTAGTCTTGTCATCCACAGAAAATTAACCAGGTAATCTTATAAATCCTATGTGGAAAAGAACTTTCTGGTAGGAGACAGGCCTCTGTTTTATCAGAAGCCTTAATGGTTACAGAAATTAGAGTAATCAGTAAAAAAAGGCACTATTTTTTTTTTTAATAATGAGGATAACGAATCACCACACTAATCTCCTTAGGAATGCTGTTTTTTCATTTATTCAAGGTTTTTAAATCAACAGCAGATTTTAAGTACACTTGCATAAAAACTAAAGTTTTCCCAAAGACATTGCAGCAAAATGTCCTTTACCACTTCTGTTAAGGACAAGAGACTATGTAACTGAATTTAGCCTCTTCTGTTTACAAAAGAACAGATTCTATTAATCTAACTGACTTATCTTTCCCAAGAAAACATGGCAAAATATGTAGTTCTAATGCATATTTTTTGGTCAACCTGAATACTGCCTAAACAGTGAGGATGTTAAAGTAGGAGAAGGTGAATTAACAAGGCAAAGAACAGACAATTTAGAAACTGGACAGTGGAAGTGTCTATCCAAGTAACCTCTATGCTTAGAAATCACTTTTTCCTGTATTAATGCCCTCTATTACTCTGGGCTTACTGAGTCTTCCTCTCCCTGAGTCTTTTTGCCTTTGTTGAGCTTGAATTATTTGAAAACTTAGTAGTTTAGTAGTAGTTAATTCTGCATTTTATTTTCTAATATGGTCACTTGGTATTAATCTTGTGTAATCTTAGTCCAAAAACTGAACACTGGAGAAGTTACTAGTCACAACATTACCAAGGTTGTCACTAACAGTAACACCAGGGAAAAATCACAGGTTTAGCAATTCACAGAGTAATTTCCCTCTGAATCTCAAAGTGTATGCATAAGCCAAAGTAACCTTTATTGTACCCTCTAGATTCAGGGAAAGAAAAATAAAAAGATAATTGTCTAATATGCTTTTACTTAAAACAAGTGCTAAGTTTAACCCTGTGACCTCTCTGAAAGCATTTTAAAATGTATGAAAAATATGAAGGAATAGATAAAATCCACCAAGGGCATTTAATGCCACAGAAGCTAGTGATACAAAGATGTAATCAGAACATTCACCTGTAGGAAATCACAACCCATATCTACTCATCACTCTAGCGCTGTAATGCATCCCTGAACACTTGTATCTTTAATAGAATAATAATCTTCAAAGAACCAAGGTACAGTTTATAAAAATAGGCCTATATAATTCCTGTAGTAGTTTAATAAGATTTTTGATTTATGTAATTCTTAACAGAAAATTTAGGAGTAATATTTAATCTGAGATATTTAAATGTGATAAGCATACTTCATATGATTCCAGTACTTTGGAAAGCTGTAACTAAATTGATTAGAGATAGTTTCAAGTATGTGAAATAATAGGACTGAAGCAGTCTGTCAAGCACTGCGAAAATTTTATAGTCTGATTAGAAAGTCCATGAAGCAGTGTCAGTTAATATTTGGTGATTTTTTTTATGCTTTCAATTACTAATATTTGCTGCTGCCCATGAAATTGATGTTGAAGATATATTTTTCTAATTCCTTGGTCTTAACGGAAACATCTTGTAGTATTGTGTTTGTTCACACTTCTCTTTTTCTTTAATTAGATGCTTTTTTGTCATTTTACTACTGATTATTATGCACATAAAGCACTGGAACATAACTATAACTTACATATTGAATCATAGAAACAGAGGTACAGAAAGAGTTACTTTTGTTAAAGTAACTAATTTCAATCTTAATCTTTTTCTCATCATCTGGGAGTACTAAGAAGCAGAAGAAATGTGTTTCCACACTGTGACTGATCATTTACTGTCTATGTTGTACACAACATAAAAAAGTACCTCCAAATATCCCATTCCAAGTGGAACTATACTCCTAATTATTAAAAACCATATTATTTTTTTTACCTTCATCACATGATCAGATATTACAAGCAAGCAGAGTGGCAGTATTTCTTATCTTTTAGTTATCATTATCAATTTATATTTAATGCTGGGTGAAATGAGACTTTTTGCATGAAGAGTATAGGAACTTGGCAGGAAATAAAACCCCTTCTTCAGGGATCAGAGGGGCTGGGCATGGTTGGGATTTATTCTGATCATGGCCCATTTGGCACTCCAAGCCTGGTCACATTCAATAGGAACTTTCACAGTTGTGGATTCACAAACAGTGTGGTTCATTGAAACAACAGAAATAAAAGTTTGGAATTGCCATTGAAAAATGTACATAATGCTTTAGTGCTAAATCTTAAAGAAGAAAGAAAGTAAGAGAGAAAGAAAGAGAGAAAGAGAGAAAGAAAGAAAGAAAGAGAGAAAGAAAGAGAAAAAGAGAGAAAGAGAAAGAGAGAAAAGAGAAAGAGAGAAAGAGAGAAAGATCCCAAACAAACCAACCAAACAAACAAACAAAAAAACAACAAACAAACAAAAAAACCCCAAAATCCAAACCAAACCAAAACAAAACCCAAAAAAGCCCCCTAAAAAGCCCAAAACAATGCCCCTCCAAAAAACCCACTCTCCCAAAAAGAAAACCAAATCAAAAAGAAGCCCATAACTGGCAATTCATTAAGCTTAACTCTGACATTAATTAAGCTTAATTTTGCCCCTATATGCTTCGGGAGAGGGCAGAGGTGCAAATGTTACTGAAAAGCCCCGTTGCACTGGGAAGAGAGAGGAGCAATAGCTTGTCTGCTTGTCTGCAGATGGGGCTGTGTTCTCATCCTCTGCCGGGGAGCATTTCAAATGTCAATTTATGCACTTGGAAGAGGTGGAGGTGGGTCTGTAGTCAAATATCCTGCTACTGCATCACAAGTGGAGGGGAGCCACTTTACATGCAGAAGAGGGTTACTGGTAGTTAAAAAGAGAGAGATTACAAGGGCTATGGTTCTTGCATAAGGGTGCTACAGAACTGTGACTGAACAGAATTCAGAGCACAGTAGAACAGAACAGAAAGAAATCACCACATATCTCACAGTTTTAGGCTTTGCTCCTACAAAGCTGTAGTGACAAGTATGACCACTGACTGTTAACTTCTGCCTTGATATGTAGGGGAAAATAATGGCTTTTATTTTTCTGGAATAGAAGTTTTCATCTCTAGAGCTTTGGGTGATAAACTGCAGTTGCACCCAAACCATAAGACCTCATTAGTAAATTAACCTTCCAGCTACTGCTTTGGCACTGAGAAGATGTTAGAAACCATGTTTTTTTTAGTATATTCAAGAAGAATAGACCACTCTGACTATATAGTTTACTAAAGAGAGCACTATATTTCACTCTCTGGTCCATGTCCAGAATAGAATTTTAAAAATTGTCATCTGAATGTGGCTTCATTTAGACCTTTTTTACAGTCCATTCTAGAAGAGTGCTATCACTTTAACTTTGATTTCTTATTAAACCATATTGAATTAATTGTATTCTTTATAGAATGGATGAGCTAGCTTCTGCCTTGCTTTGGTTATAAACCACATATATAGGAACTGTGTGGTTAATTATGAGGGTGAAAAAGGAACTCAAATATTAAAGATACTTCCCTGTGCTGCAGTTACAGAACATGTCCATACACTAACACCAGACCTCACAACTTCTATTGAAAGTGGAATGGAGTAGTAGTGAGGAAGACAGCCCTATCTTCCAAGCAATACCAGTAACAACAGGACCAAGCATCCTGAATCAGTGATGACACCAGCATGGAGATACCCTTTTTGTCTAATCCCAGTTAATACAACCAAAACCTGGAGACTGCAACAGTCTGCCAGAAATATGTTCCTGCTCATGCCAGTAACAATGACCTCTGTTTGGTCATTGGCACAGTCAAGTCACCATCTTGTACACAGAAGACAATTGAGATTGAATTTTGGAATGGTTACAAAAGTAACTATCTGTATATACACCTGTATATACATGAACATCCTGTTAAAAGGAACACAATCCTATAATTTTTAGGACTAAAGAGAGAATTGCAACAGAAAATCAGCAACAGAATAAAAGTACCAAGCCTGATGGAGAGAGTACTGTGCAGAAAGAGAGATCATGTGTTCTGGTCGTAGTGTAAGCCCAGAGAGCAGCCCACTCAAGGAGAGTTGGAAGGATGAAAGCTGGAAAACTGATGGGTTGAGATAAAGACTGTTTAATAGGAAAAGTAAAAGCTGCATATTAAAGGAAAACAAAGCAAGGAATTGATTCACCACTTCTCACAGGCAGGCAGCTGTTCAGCCATCTCAGGAGAGCAGGGCCCCAGTACATGTACAGGTTACTTGGGAACACAAACATCATCACTCAGATGTTCCCATCTTCTTCCTTCCTCCCCCACTTTGCATACTGAGCATGATGTCATGTGACCTGGACCATCCCTTTGGTCATTTGGGGTCAGCTGTCCCAGCTGTGCCTCTTCCCAGCCTCCCACCAGCCCCCAGCTTCCTTCCCAGCATGGCAGTAGGATAAGCCATGGCTCTGTGCAGTCCCTGCTCAGCAATAATAAAAACATCCCTGTATTATCAACCCTGTGTTCAGCACAAATCCAAAACACAGCCCCGTGCTAGCCACTGTGAAAAAATTAACTCTACCCCAGCCAAAACTGGCACAGTTAGGAAGGTGAAGTAGAGGTGTAATTATTAGAAGAGAAAATAAATATTATGTAATGGATTAAATTATAAATGAGCTGAAGAGGTAATGAAGTTTGAATTTTACAAAGAAATGAAATTAAAATGCCCCTTCTACAAGAATTTGAACAATCACTGTACAAGCAAGGCATCAGGGAGTCCTAATCCTATTAAATCTAATCACCACATTGTCTGTTTCTGCATTCACAATGAGTTTGCACACAGGAGAATAAATTAAAGCACATTACAGTGTGTCATACTTTTCTCCAGACAACATGATGGGACAAATTCTGCCCTTCTGAAATGCATACACAGTCTCAGCTTCTGACTCATACATACCATTTAGAGACTTATGTGTTCCTCAAGTCACACATGGTGTGATGACCTTCTTGGTCTACTTTTCACACTTCCTGTGTAAATGTCAACAGGTGACCAAGTTTCTGTGCTGTGGTTACCTACATAATCCTTTCTTGTAATACCCTCCTCTGAGCTAAAAGGAAAAGTTTTGGGTTTTTTTCAGCTAGCTGGAAGTGGGAAAAAAGTTACAATTTTAGAGCTTTCTCCGTGATCATCTCAGGCGTAGTTTTAATATCACAATATACATGATGACTGTACTACAGATCATAGTTTTTTCCCTAACTCCTTTTCTTTCTCATCTCTGTCTTCAGTTCCAAACCACTTTCCCAGTCTGGTAACAGAAAAAGAAAAGCAAAGGCATCATCCAGACCCAAATCTACTCTGGCAGATGGATGAAAAATCATTCCCTGTAATTACTGAAGCAGGTGTGACGTAAGAGAGAAGAAAACCCTGAAAAGAAAGAGAATGGAGACAGAAGAGCTAGAGAATGATGGATAGTTGAACAGAGCTGCAGCTTTCAAAATCTTTGTAATTTTTCACTGTGGACACTTGTGGGACAATGACCAAGTCTCTGATCTTGAGCATATGAACTGATGAAAATTTGAAAAGTGCTTTTAATCCTCTCCTCTCAACTCTGAGAAAAAAATCTGGCTGATTTTATCTTCTCCAGTATGAACGTTATATGTTGATTCATATAATGTAAAAAGTGCAGCTATATTTAGTGTGAATTTAACCCTGCCTACATTTGGACACCAGCCCCATTTAATTTGATGTAAGAATATTTCATGGGTGCTTCACTATATGCACTGTGAGTATCAGGGAAAATTTTTATTAAGCAGTCAGGCATATTAGCTGTTCTACTATTTTTATTTTTGTCTCTACTCTGAAGCATCAGAAATACTCTGTCACCTGAGAATGGGATCCTGTAGAGAATGTAGATCTTTAGAGAATGTTTAATGTAGAGAAGGAATATAAGGATTTTCTGTGCCAAATCCTATATCCCTTCAAAGGTGACATTTCATTTATCTTTTTCTTAGAGCATTTCTCTCTTACATTTTTCTGACTTGGCATTGACTGAGTTGTATAAGAGTGGGACTAAAGAAGATACTACTGGGATAACTATACATCAGTTTTCCCTGCAGGAACTGTAAAACCTAATATTTTTTCAGAAGGGAATTTGCAGAAAAAATGTCTCTACCACAATAACTATTATAGATAAACCCTATCTGGTGTGACAATCTCAAGTATCGTTCCTTGTAAGTCACTTTCCCCAGATAATATACCACTGATATTTTATTCCACTGGTATTAGTTCCACCTTTGGCCTTACACAGGATCTTCAGAGTGGTTTGGATCACAAGATATAAGAGTGAAATTAGAATTAATTCCTAGAAGAAATTTTATTGATTTGGATCACTGTAAGAAAATGTGACTTTTGTAGAGTGAAATGGTCTTACAGTGGTGGGGTCCATTTGGGTTGGGAAAGAAATGTAAATTGTTAGAGCATATGATCAGGGTATATCTGGATCAGTCTGTGAGTGCCATCTTGTACTGATCAGAGATAACAGTAGACACATCTGATAACTTTTTTTTATAAAATAAGATCATGTTAAACAAGAAAAATAAAGTAGATGTAATCGCTCAGGATTTTAATAAGGTATTTGATGTGACAATCATTATTTGAAAAAGAGAAGATAGGGATTAGTGTGTGTCAATTGTGTGGAAGATAAAAGATGGACGAGAGCACAGAGAGCAACCAACTGTGCTGAAAGCAAAAAAAATTACCTTTGCTATGAGAAATATGAGAACATTTCACAGGGCTGAGCTTTCCTGTTATTTACATTTTTGAGCAGCTAAAAATAGTAATGTGAAAATGAAAATTATAGAGGTTTGCAGCAATTAGGAAGGCATGGAAGGAAGACTGGAAGGAAGGGAGAAAGAAAGGGAGAAAAAAAGAGAGAGAGAAAGAGAGAAAAAGAGAAAGAAAGAAAGAAAAAAGAGAGAGAATGAGAGAATGAGAGAAAGAAGGAGAGAAAGAAGAAAGAAAGAAGAAAGAAAGAAAG